>JAEUYN010000406.1:0-39805 GCA_018257835.1 Euura lappo | reverse complement strand
TTATTATTATTAGTATTATTATTATTATTATTATTATTATTATTATTATAGTTATTATTATTATTATTATTATTATTATTATTATTATTATTATTATTATTATTATCATTATAATTACAATTTCCGAAATAATGATAATAAGAATAATAATAATAATAATAATTATTATTATTATTTTATTATGATAATAACAATTATTATAATGATTATTATTATTATCATTGAAAAAAATTTACTCGAAAGTGGTGAAATTTGTGAATGAAAATGAAAACGTATGCGCCATTTTTTTTTCTTCTCTTGAAAATGTGAAAATCGGAATTTCCATTTTTTCCAAAATAATAATAAAAATAATTATTATTATTATACATGATCATTATAATTGAAAAAAATTCACTCGAAGGTGGTGAAATTTGTAAATGGAAATGAAAACGTATGCTCCATGTTTTTGTACGCACAGAATAATCAAAATTCCGGATCTTTTGAGGAATTTTCAACTTTCATCATGAAAGAATTATATCAAGGCAGAGGTGTGAAGTCGTATATACGCCATTTATTATTATTGTTATTATTATTACTATTATTATTATGATTATTATTATCATTTTAGAAAAAATTAAAATCCCGATTTTCACAACATGTTCAATATTAAAAAATAATAATAATAATAATAAATGGCGTATATACGACTTTACACCTCTGCCTTGATATAATTATTTCATGATGAAAGTTGAAAATTCCTCAAAAGATCCGGAATTTTGATTACTCTGTGCGTAAAAAAGCATGGAGCATACGTTTTCATTTCCATTTACAAATTCCACCACCTTCTAGTAAATTTTTTTCAATTATAATGATCATTATTTATAATGTATAATAATAATTATTATTTTTATTATTATTTTGGAAAAAATGGAAATTCCGATTTTCACATTTTCAAGAGAATAAAAAAAAAATGGCGCATACGTTTTCATTTTCATTCACAAATTTCACCACTTTCGAGTAAATTTTTTGCAATGATAATAATAATAATCATTATAATAATTGTTATTATCATAATAAAATAATAATTATTATTATTATCATTATTATAATTCTTATTATCATTATTTCGGAAATTGTAATTATATTGATCATAATAATAATAATAATAATAATAATAATAACAATAATAATGATAATAGTAACAATGCATTGTTATAACTATTATTATTCCGAATTATATCCGTTTGAATTCCCGCTCAGCTGTCATAGCGCTGAACAAGGAACGGCGGTTCGTGAAACGCAGGACCGCGAGACGAAGGTTGGCAACAACTGTAAGCTTGGTTCCCGGTGCTTCCGCGCGTCGAAAAAGGAGCGCTGACGGGCCCGACACGCAACGCGAAACGATCCAACATGGCCGCGGCCCCTGCTTTATACCAACAATTACAGTCTTTTTCTGGAAACAATTCTGAGGCTTCATCGTTGGGTGAAATGAACAAGTTTTGCGATATATGTGAGTGGAATTATATTGACGAGGGTGCTATTGCATTCGTTTTCGCCCTTGTGATGCGTAGTCGGTGATATCAGTGAAAACAAGTGACGCTCTCACGCTTCGCAACACAAAAAAGGCTTATTTTACTCGATTTTGGTGAGATACACGTTCATGCAGCTACCAATTTGATTACAAATCGTCCAAGGAACCCATTAAACACCCCCCCGTTCATATCAGGCTTCATTATTTTTTAAATACGGAAAAGACTGAGTCCAGCATGCCCTTAATAGCGTTGTTGCCCGGTCCATCCATGGAATTTCGCCTCGCAACACATAACCTATCCTACTACTACAGGATGGAAAGATACCTGAAAAAGTATCGTTATCATTTTGAAGAGCGAAGTATAAGCTTCAAAACCATCCAACACGATTTAGGAAAAATCACCGATACAAGGGTTCAAACACGTGTAAATGTGAAAAAGTCCATCTTCCGCTCTCTTATTATCAAGCACGTTTTCTTGTAATCAACTAGGTTCTCCACGTTGATAATGTATTTATTATGTTCAATTCGTTTGATGTAGTAATTCTCTAAACTGAGAGTGACTGACATGAAATTCGCGATAACCTTAGGTTTGGTTTAGTACTATAATGGGAGGTGGGCGATGGACTTTTCTCTTGCATTATTTGTTTGGATACATTCCGTGTTATCGAAGGTACTTATGTGGTCGTCTCCCGCGTTCTTCTGATAGCTGATGTTGCCATTCGCGCTTGAGTGGAGATCTTCTTGTGGGCGATCGGCGGTCTTGCGGGGTGTGTGGTTTTGATCTGGTGATGACCAGTTCTGTGTTGATCCAGGGAGGCCATCGAGGGGGGAGTTGTTGTCCTTTGAAGAGCCATTGTTTAGATTTGTCTTGTTTTTGCTTATCCCAATGTTGGTGATGGACTTTGGGCCTGAATATCTGTCGTCATCTTGCAAAACAAGAAAATTGTGCTGACGCTGCGAAGGCTCAGCGTTTTTCAATATCCCGATCTCAGATTTTAGGTTTTCGTTCGCTTTTTTGAGTTCTTGGATTTCATGTAGGGCCTCCAGGAGTTTCTGTTCAAGGTTGAACGTCGACTTTACTGAGCTACCCGCCGACTGCGTGGCGGGTATGGGACTTTCGGGGGTAAACACGATCTCTGTCTGATCTGTTGTAGGGGAGACCGGGGCTAGTTGTCACAGTGTCCATATCTCCACCGCTAGATAACAGATCGAACGGTGCTATAGATCAAAGTTGTAGTTCGATGTTTGAAACAAACTAATGTCGTTAAATTGAATACCGCATCATATTCGGCCTCGCAGTGACCGATAAACTGAAATCGGCCCTAAAAAGTAATTATTTTCCATCTTCTAATGTTTTTTCTCATTTTATAGACTGCCTTGAGAAATTTCGCTACACGATATTTGGAAAGGTTATTCTTAACGCTTTCATTTGATGTACATATTGTTGATATTTGAATGGCGGGTCAGCAAGATGTGCAAATTTTGAAACAAAATAGCGGGTTGGGGCAGGTTGTCACAAAATTATTGGGGCAAGTTGTCACGTGTAAAAACTCACCCCATTTTGACTTGACCATGGTTTTTTGAGTTGATGTCAACTTTCTCAAGATTCTCGGAGTCTGGGTGGGATTTCGCATGGTTTGTGGGGTGTTCTGAGTCTAGGTTGACTGTTTCGTGGTTTCCAGGAGACAATACAATGAAACCCGTTTTCGCCATTTAAAATACTCGGGACAACTTACCCCGGGGTCTGTGACAACTTACCCCGCCTCGGGGCAAGTTGTCACACTCCGCGAATTTTTTTGAAAATTCGAAAAAACCTACTCAGACTTGCTTTAGAATGACCAAAAATTTTCTGTAGGTGCGCAAAGGATGCATCTACAATACCCCATCTCAAGATTTGCGAAAAAAAAATTTGGAAAAATTCCAAAAATCAGAGAGTAAAAAGTGTGACAACTAGCCCCGGTCTCCCCTACTCGTTTTTTCTGCATCTGATATTTGCATTATTGATACGTCTTGGGGTCCTTTCGATGACGGTTTGTTTTGTTCGCCCACTACCTTTGGCGGGGTACGGCTGCTTTCTGTGGAATTCTTTTTCCGGGCAACCAAGTTTGGCTTGGGATTTAGTTTTTATTTTTTTAGTTTTCTTTCCTGGTGCGGTGTTGGTGAGGGCGATTTTTGCGAAGCTCTTGAGGGATTCTCATTGTTTGATCTGACTTTTGTTTGGTCATTCGTCGAATTAGCGTCGCTCAGCGACTTGTCACTATCCCTCCGCTTCTTGTCTTTTTCCGCTAACGGTGGCAGGGAGGTATCGCTCACATCACCTAATTTCCTTTTTGTTGTTACAGGCGGTTTGCTCCTGAACATCCCTGTTTTTGCGTTTTTGCCTTTTTGTGGTTTGATCATCGGGTCGTGGGGGCCGACGTCCGTGCCCCTTTGAATTAGCTCTTTTCCAGTTGTTGATCTCCCAGTAGAACTTTGCACGTAACAAAACAGTTTAACGTATCACACAAAACAATAAGAGTTTTACCGCTGGTTCCTGCATCAGGCAGAGGAATTGATATCACTTCGAGACTGTAAGCGGTTTGCGATTAGCGCTTAGGGGATCTAGGCCTTATCGCGACCATTCGCGTGGGCGGTCAGATCGCGACTGGCACTGACTCTAACTATTTCATGGGAGAATTCGTATACTTTGTCATGTTGTAACGATGACGAATTATTTACCTATTTTCACTTGATCACATCTTCAATAACCGTGACCATACTTATCAGAGCAATAGTCGACGTATATCATATTTTTTTATAGTGTAACCCTATTCATGTGGCATACTATCATGAATCATCTGATAATTTAGTAATCATCAGTAATTTTAGCTATGCTCGCAAGGAAGTATCCTGAAAACAGTACAGAAAATTTTTGGCGTTATATAGTTTGTGTCCCAAAGTCACTAGATCTGCTCGTATCTATAAACCGCACAGGATTTCGCATCCAACTAAATATTGTTATATCTGAATGGATAGGATCATAGCCAGTCTTGAAACGATCAGATTTACTTTGATCCAAGACGTACATCTAGATTGACAGATGTATCCAATTGAATTTGGTCGGACACAACAACGTTGGGTTCAACTAAATGTAATTATTGTATCTGAATAGATATCTAACGAATATTTGAATTTTATCGAATTAGTTGACATTATTTTTTCTCGGGTATAGATATAGTCGTCACGAATTCTAAATCACCTTTTATATCAATATATGAACTTTTACCTGAATTATAAATACTTTTGTATTTATCAATTCTGATTTGCGTCCAAAAATATGCAGTACCTTACCTTAATTTTGCTCAAATCAATTTAGTTACATACCATGCAAGTACCTATAGAATGAAATCTTTAATAATCATAAATACTTCAAAAAACAGCTACTTGGTAAATTCATTAACTGCTACACTATGGCAGGAAAAACCACTGTGTTTGATATAGTGTTCGCATTTTGAATTCTGATGAACATAATTTATTCAGCTTACATTCATAGTGGCCGCACACTATGCAGATACATATTGTGCTGAACGAATGTGCCCACTATGAGGATTCTTTTTCAATCCTCGGGACATGTTGGCACTATGTCGGCGACGTGTCGACAGATCGTACTCGCACGCCGTGCGGCTGTCATATGCGCCCGCACGCTTTGTTGTCTGGGACTGTTTGCTTCACATATCAGGGTGAAGTCGAGGAATTGTTTTAATTGATTCCGATCAAATTTTATCGTAGGTCGATCGAGATTTCCTATTTCAATTCTTCATATTTCATTATTTTTTACTCATTGCCGTTATATCATGCGTCAATTGGTGAATTTCCACTTTGTCATGATACACGTATTTGAGTTTCAGGAACCGAATTAGCATGGGCTACCAAATTCCGGAGTAAGTGACACTCATTCGAAAAATACATCAAGCCTAGCTTGCTTTTTATCCAGAAATTGTTAGAACTGAGTGAGAGTCGAAGACGACTTGATCATAACCTCTGTATATTCCAATTTCAGATATACACCACCCGCTAAAATCCGAAGTCATAGCCCATTTGCTCAGTAGTGGAGTGCATGCCGGACGTGAGTTGAAGACGATTGTGCCTATCTAGAATATCGCGTATGAAGCACTTGAAAATTGTCTAAATTATTGAGGTATGTTTTAATTTCCAGATACCAGCACTGAGATCACAGCTGCTGTGACCAGAATAACTCATTCATTCGACGCAGTAGAGATCGAAATCGATGCGATTTTGAATGCTGCTTTCAATTTTGCCCAAAGTAAGTTGAAAACATTCGTACCGTTAAAAATATAATTGTCATACTGAGATCTATCGTTTGCTACAATCCAAATTCTAATTAGGCTTTCATAAATTGATCTATTTCTTCAGCCTCCAGTTGAGCAAACGTATTTGATACTCAACATTCGATCCCTGATTCGATCCCTGAGAAAATTCCGAATTGAGTGAAAAAAAAAATAGAAAAAAAATTCGGCCCACGTTTCCCAAACGGGGGCTGTTTTATGTCATCCACTGGATTTTTGAGAATTTTTTCAGATTTTTAAAGCGGGGCATTCTCAATCAACGTCAAATATTCATAACAAATTAACGGTTTGTTAAAAAAGTAAAAAAATAAAAAATTAAATTTAGGACGCATTCATTACTGAGTAGAATGTTAGAAAAAAACATGGGATGGTTTTGAGATTGTCGGGGTTAATTACTGGTCGAGTTGGCGTGGAATGCCCCATACATATAAGTGAGAATGACGTAAAAAAAAACTAATCAAGAGTCAAGTGGTTCGATAGCTTTCACGTCAGCATTGCAATTATTTAGATACACACATCATCAACAGGTGAAAAAAACCTGTTTTGTAGATAAACGTAGAAATATTTTTGCATCAAGGAGTAAAATATTCTCGATACAGCAAAGATACAATATCGAATTCTTGATTTCAATTCCAACAGCCAAACCAGAACTCATGGACGTATATCGAAAGCAATCAATTTTTCAAGTATTGTTTCTCGAAATATTTATCAGTATACTTATTTTGCAGCAATTATTCTGCAGACTTATCGAATCGTTATGCCTACGTTTTAGTATCACAGGAAGTAAGATTTAAAGCCGTAAAATGGTACTGAAGTGGAAAACCGACCATTCGTCGAACTTATGTATATCAACAGCAATCAACTTGTGAAGTGTTGTGTCACGAAATATTTAACAGCACACTTAACATTTTTAGCACGTATGTTCTGCAGGTGGTAAGATTCATTGAATCGTTAAAGATAAAAACTATGCGTACTTCATCACGATATAGATAAAATGTGTTTTTTGAACGTTATGCTCTTTGTTTGGAACCATTTTATTCTCTAAATTTTATGCTACACGGAATGTTCAAACCATTTTCAACATGTCAGGTTCCACTCGATTCGTCAAGTATTGTCATGATATCCTGATTTTTGTTTCAGGAGTCGAACCAGTCGAGGTTGCCAGAATCAACGGTAAGTTAAAGATACAGAGATTTTCGATAATGACAGATATTCACTTGTTGTTCGAATTTAGCTCAAGCGAGTCGAGCACCGCGGAATGACGACTTAATCGCAGTCCTCTTTGCTTAAATTTCAGATACCGTGACACGTGCCAAAGCCCAACTGTCAGAACTTGCGGATGTTGTTAGACGGATGGCCCCCAGTAAGTTCAAAACAATGTCACCCAATGAAGATATTCAAGTCATAGCTACTAAGACATGCGTCAAATATTGACAAACTACCATAGTGTCATGCGATGTACCTATTTTATTTTCAGATCGCTATTCCCAGCTGAACGCAGACGCTGGTAAGTGACGAGTGGATACACTTACTTGACCAATTTATACGTCTACCAAAACGCCCAAATTATCTTTGCCTCTGTTTTTATTTCAGATTCTCTGATCAAAATCAGAAACTTTCTCGAAAAGAGTGTACCTTCTATCGTAAACGGTAGAGGGGGTGAGTTGAAGACGACTTTACCCTTTAAAAATCGCGTGCCTAATGACATAAGGACGTAAGCGCCATTATACGACGTTTTGCTGTTTATAATGGCATAAAGTCGTATAATTTTTTTTTCATGCCAATCGCTCTGAAAACGTTCGAAACGTATAGATCAATTGAAATTACGAGATCGAAAAATGTAAGTGCAAAAGGTCGTAAGTTGGGCGGATACGACCTGCTTTTAACTGCGATTTTTATTATCGAATTTTTCGAAACGACGTCGATTTCGATTCTTCTTTGCGTTTCACGAGTTTTTATAACTACTAGAACGTACGATAGCCCGCGCCCCGCGCGGGCACAATCATTTTTGAATCTGATGTGAAATTCATAAGATACCTAAATAATGTCAAGGATGCGAAGGGTGTGAACTCGGTCAAAACTTAAAAATTTATTTTCTGTAACCAATTTTCCATTTATATCTTCGACTACATCGACATCATTTGCTGCTACACAACGTTCGACTGCAGGTAATTCTATCGCATCGTTTGAGGTACATTAACATGCTGTCGCCTACATTTAATACGAATTCTGCAAATTCAATTTCTTTAGGAAGAACTCTCATGTTACGCGTGATGGAAATTTGTTGGAATGTGTCCAGAGGAGACTACTTTTCATGGACAAATTTATTATTTCACTCTGAGTGCCACGTGTTTTAAACAGCAGGAGTTGTATGAAGTCTCCACCAAGAATGACAAATTCGCCTCCAAGGATTGATTCACTATTCTTCAAATTACCCACTGTTTTATATCACTTTCAATGCATATTTCGGGGCTATTGGTACAGCGTCCCAGATTATTACGTCAATTTTTCGTAGGTCCTCACCGATCTTCACCTTCTTTTGATTGAATTTTGATGTTCGGCGTTGAGTCGCAAATCAGAGAACCGGTAATCCTAAAGTTCTGTGTACCGTCCTACCAACGACGCACAATCATTTTTGAATATCATTCGAAATTTTCTAGGTACCCATCTCGAAAAACTTGAAGGGGTACGTTAACTTTAGGAACCCCAGACTAAGCCTTTTTTGGACATTATTGCTGGAGCAATAAAAAAGATGATTAGTACACTTTTTCCACTCGAATTGATAATTCATCGACCTTATTTCGCGTGAAGCAAATCCATTCAACTTAAAAAGAATCAAAAGTTACTAATAATAGCATTAGGCGATTTATAAGTAATATTATTTGGATCGAAAAATCTGTACACATCTCAACGACGCTCACAAAGTGGACACCAGCACAAGAATTGACGAATTTCAGTGACGCACGAAATATTTCTTCTCGATATGAAGCAGTGTTTTAGCATCTAATTTTTGAAAAATGAACGTCATTCCGTCAATTTTTGAAAATCTTCAAATTTTTCTTCGAATTCCAAAAGAGTGCAAGAAACCCTACAAAATGAGACCAAGATGAAGTATCTGCGATGATTCGTCCTAAAGATATAGCGTTACTAATTGTAAGAAAAAAAAGTGTTCCTTTTCCAACAACTTTGGTAGCGCACGATTAAATGTTCAAATAGCCGTAACTTCGAAGCAAGATTTTTTTTTCCAAAACAAAAAAATACGGGTCACTTTTTTTTCGTCGAACAACAACATATTTCAATTTGAAAAAATTCCGTGATATCACGATTTCCATTTTAGCCTTGCCTGCCCGATTTGAGATGGGTTCGGTCTATATCTCCGACTGAGGAGAGTCACTCGATTCGAGTGTTTTGTACAAACCTCAGGGAGAAAGGAAAAATCGAAAGAAAGGATAATTTTTCGTTCGAGTAAAAGTTCCCCCGGCCCGGCGTCGATTCTTTTGAACCCATCATCTCCTGAACCTGGGCATCTGATTTAAGAAACAATCATTTGAGAAGTTATGGCCACACTGTTAAAAATCCGGTGTCAAAATTGACACCGAAAATAGGCTATACAAGTCCACACCATTTGGTGTAACTTTCGACACAGTTTGGTGTCTAAACGGCACCAATTGGTATTATTTTTCAAATTTACTCCGATTGGTGTTGAATTTAACTCCAAACGGTGTGGACTTTTACTGACACCGCAACTTTTCTAACAGTGCAGCCATCTAAATTTCCAGAGAATTTTTTCTCTCATTTGCAAATAACTTGACCTGAATAATATCGTCGATATCCTGATATGATTCGCACGATGAGAATTTGTTTACTGAAACAAAAGGGAGACTTTGAGAGGTTGAAACAGACAAACGGGTGCCTAAAACCGTACGAGAAGCGTTTTGAAGAATACTTCGAGGCTTGCTCGTGAAAATAACAGAAATTGAGTAACTGGCGTTGGTTGTTGAGACTCTCCATCTCAGTTCAGCAATCGCTAGAACTGTGCGGTTTTTTTTCACCGCCAAATCTTTTCCGTGGCAATGAACGCATACTTTCCTTTCTGTTGTTCACACAACATGATTTTTGTCACTAATATTCCCAGTTACCTCACCAGAATTTAAGCGCATAAGTATTTTCAACACTCGTAGCTGCGTTGCTGACGCTGGAAAAACAGATTTTGTTCATATTTTAAACGTTCAAATTACAAATGAAATCCATGAAAGAAGTTGGGGAGACCGGGGCAAAATGATCCCGCGGGGCAAAACGATCATGTTAGGTTCTGAGCTGATTAAACTCATTGTTGCCCGAATAATATGCGTGGTAGTTGTAGAAAACAGTGCATGTTAACAGAAGGACGCAAACTTAAGTATTACGTGTTATGTTTATGAAAAACTACTTCAGAGACTTCACGTTCTAAGGCGACTGCCATATACCGATCTCTGTGAACATTCTACCTAATTAATAATCGAAATGTCGTCATTACCTAAAGATTACGATACACCTATAGCTTCAATTCAGTGTGCAAACTTTTTTCCTTCGGGACTTTTTTGCGGCGAAAAATTACATTTAGTTTAGGTTATGCACTTGGGGCAAAATGATCATTTATAGCCTGGGGCAAAATGATCACCACTGTCATGCACTATCATGCACTATCATGGTGATCATTTTGCGTTAGAAAACAATTTCTGTAAAACTAACTAAGAACCGACTGTAAGAATACATAACTGTGCAAAAAAAAAAAACATAATAATAATAATAATTCGCTTGAAGAAACAGTTTAGTACTAAATATTAAACTTTTAAACCCAGATGTACATAGTTTTCTATATTGAAATTAAGGGATCATTTTGCCCCGCACTATGGGGCAAAATGATCCTTTGTCACTGGTGCAATTTTCCGTAACTTGTCGCAATCGTAGCAAGTCATAAAATCTGAAAAAAATCAACAATTTAGCCGAAGGATGGTACAATCCATGGCCTCTATCTTTGAATTTTTTAAGTAAATAGTTGAGACTATATAGTCATTTTTCCCTTAGGGGGATCATTTTGCCCCGGTCTCCCCTACAGATAATTTTCCATCACGGAAATGTGGGATGAACAATACCTGGCAGTTTGTCGGTAGAATTTTGCGAACATCTTATTTTCACTTAATATGTAGACGGGTTACCATTGATACGATTTTCCGAGACCATAATTTCAATTGAAACGATAATCCACTGCTTTGTACCACTGGCACTGAAATCCGACCTTTCTTTCACGTCCCAAACGTTTAATAGTACATTATGCTACTAGGGAGGAAAGTGCGCGATTTTCGCCCGAGTGCGAGGTTTGCTGCCCGAGCGAAGCGAGGGCAGCACGAGCACGAGGTGAAAATCCGCTCCTCCCGTGTGGCATATACTACTTTTCACGCGACTACGACAAAATGACCCAAGAATACGAAAAAAAAACAGAACGCGCGCTCAAATGACTCGGTCTGAGGCAAGGGTGGTAAAATAGATAAGAGATCTCAGACAAACCGTACTTTGGCAGACCACTGTGCGTGACAGGGGGTCCAGGGGCGGAGCCCCTGGTCGGGCGGAGGGGCGAAGCCCCCGTGGGGGGGGTTCGGGGGGGGCGAAGCCCCCCCCGACTAAAAACATATCTCGAATTCAATTGAAAAAAAAAAAAATTCTCTCCGCAACATAACACGACAATGTTATCGACCTTAAACATAATATGGCAATAATTATCGCTATTTTTTTCTAATTAGATATTTGCTAAAACTCATTTTTGTGTGAATAAAAAAAAACTCTAAATAGAAAAATGAGACGTAAGTTGCGTTGAAATATCGAGCGATTATCGAAAAAATTTGTATCAAATCTTTCCTAAATGTTGTATACTGAGAGTCGTATTTCTATTCGGTAGACAGCAGCGAATGACGTTTCGATGTTAACAGAAACGAAATTAAAAAGAACATAAATAATAAAGATTTGTTTAGAATATAATAATGTTTTTATTTGCAACAAAAGGCCGAATGTAGTCGTTTCTGGAAAATTTACTTTTTTGCCCGGCGACTTACTTTTTTGCCCGGCGACAGTCTTTTTTGCCCGGCGACTTACTTTTTTGCCCGGCGACAGTCTTTTTTGCCCGGCGACAGTCTTTTTTGCCCGGCGACAGTCTTTTTTGCCCGGCGACACACTTTTTTGCCCGCTGGTCCGAAATCGATGACTTTCGACCCGCGTTTCAGGGGAAAAATACGGTCATTTTGTCGTAGTCGGGTGAAAATTGAATTTTTGACTCGTTCTTGATACGCACAAAAGTAAAAACTGAAAACTAAGAATTTCGGTTTAGCTCACGTAGACGGTTTTACTCATGAAAGTAAGAACTGAAAACTAAGAATTGTAGAAAAATGATCTCTCGACACCTTTGGCAGGACTGATCTGACAGGTGACAGGTGACAGGTGACAGCTCTCAGCTCAGCTGAACAGCGCCGCGCAACAGTCATTTGTTTCCCCGAAAGCCAATCAGAATGGGTCTTAAGCGACAACAATGGGTTCGAGATAATCGTGACACCTACTTTTTAGGTGGGGATTTGGGGAAATCATGAAAAATTGAAAAAAACCAAAATGGCGCTTACGACGTTCTGCCTTTACGTTGTTTTTTATTTTTCCTTAAAAATTGTAATGAAAGAACGACGTATCCGCCAAACTTACGGCCTTTTGCACTTACATTTTTCGATCTCGTAATTGCAATTGATCTATACGTTTTGGCCGTTTTCAGAGCGAATGGCGTGAAAAAAAAATTATACGACCTGTTGCCACCAAAATCGCGTTTTTGGCGCTTACGACCTTATGCCATTAGACACGCGAAACGTTTTTGTGATCTACTGTTCGCTTCACATATCAGGGTGAAATCGAGGAATTGTTTTGAATGATTCCGATCAAATTTTATCGTAGGTCGATCGAGATTTCCTATTTCCATTCTTCACATTTCATTATTTTTCACTCATTGCCGTTATATCATGCGTCAATTGGTGAATTTCCACTTTGTCATGATACACATATTTTATTTTCAGGAACCGAATCAGTAGTGGCTGCCGGATTCCGGAGTAAGTGACATTCATTCGAAAAATACATCAAGCCTAGCTTGCTTTTCATCCAGCTGTTGTTAGAACTGAGTGAGAGTCGAAGACGACTTGATCATAACCTCTGTATATTCCAATTTCAGATATGCTCCACCCACTAAAATCCGGAGTCACAGCCCGTTTGCTCAGAAATGGAGCGAAAGCCGGACGTGAGTTGAAGACGATTGTGCCTATGTAGAGAATAGCGCATCAAGCACTTGAAAATTATCTAAATTATTGAGGTATCTTTCAATTTCCAGAGACCAGCACTGAGTTGACAGCTGCTGTGACCAAAATAACTCATTCATTCGACGAAATAAAAATCCAAATCGATACAATTTTGAATGCTGCTTCCAAGATTGCCCTTGGTAAGTTGGAAACAATCGTACCATTAGAAATATAATTGTTATACTGAGATCTATCGTTTGCTACAAACCAAATTTCAATTAGGCTTTCATAAATTGATCTATTTCCTTAGCCTCCAGTTAGGCAAACGTATTTGATACTCGACATTCGATCCCTGATTTCAATTGCACCACCAGTTTAGTACTACTGAACTACGGTCTTATTGTGACTTCTCATACTATTTCATACATCAACTAAAATATGATGATTTCTTAAATTATTTTTTCAATGGGTTCTGGTGATTGGCAATAAATCGTGATTTCACTTTCTCAGCTAAATCTCCATAATCATAAATCACATGCCAGTCCAGCTGAACCGAGGCAGCGGAAGAGACTATTGGTGAGTGTCGTCGACAGTATCACCTGATATTACGAATATGCTGAATATATTAATCTATGAATTTTGGTGAATCAATTCGCAGGTCACTTCTTAGCAGCTATCGCGAAGCGGAATATTCGGAACCACTTGTGCTAATCTAAAGAACTTTTTGTGGAGGAACGGAAATCATTTGCTGTACGAGAGACTACCACTTTCTTCCAGTACGTCTTCCAATTGATTACTGAATATGTATATACCAGTGACAATAATTCATAGCTGCACAAGATTGTGAACAATAAAAATTAATTTCGAAAGTATTCATTCGCTGTATCGTATAAATTTTCCATTTCCCAACACAGATTCCGAATAAAAATGTTTGAAATCTACCGCCTTTTTCGGATAGAGGTAGGGACCACGTGCCGTTCACGTTTCCGAGCACAGCGGCTCACTCTCCTTGTAACGCGCATCAAGAATGGATGAAAATTGAAAGACTGAGAAATATATTGTTTTGATTTTATCCCAGTGTTTTATTTATTATGCTCATCACCCTGCAGTTTATTACGAGTCCGTAACATTTGGTCCTTCGAGCCGGATAGCGTAGAATTGAGCCGCGACGTGAGTGAAACGGTGCTGTGAAACATTGGACACGAGACTCAGTGACGTTGACTTTGACTTTGGCTCGTGCGAAGTGCGGTTTCTTAAACCGAACAGTGCAATCCAGTGACAATTCCCGTGCATCAGAGCACGCATCTGTAAGTTGGGTTAGATGGAGGGAGGAACGTTGCGAAAGTCGTGAATTCATACGAGGAGAGGCATCACCGAGAGCTTGGTCGCGCGTGGCAAATCCAAGCAACGACGACAAGCCCGGACCACCGAAGGAGAGACAAGGAGACGGCTATCAACAACAGATATGAGTCTCACGGCCGAACTAACGCGTTGTCACGCATAATCCAAACAAATACGCCGTTGCAAAAGTCTCAAGGGTGTCCCTTAAGTAAGGTAAGAGACATCTAACAGGTCTACAATTAGAAGCTGTAAGACCTACCAAACAAAATCCGATCCAAAAATGGATCTCTTAGTCGACAAGCAGATCGCATTCAAAGGGCGCATCGAGCGCGCATTCACAAATTTCAAAAAATCTGGCAAAGTGAAGATGACGTTGGGTAACTGCGAAACACGCATGACTCAGCTGGAAGATGTTTGGCGCAGTTTCGAGAAAAATCACAATGTAATTATGACAGCCGAGGATGTAGATTTCAACGACGTCCATTTCACAGGAGACTTTTTCAGTACGGTAGAGGAACTGTACCTTGACCGACTGAGCTGCTTCAAGGACCACTACAACGAACTAAAGGCTCCAAGGGCTGCTTCAGCAAGCACGACGTCTGTGGAAACGGAACTGTACCTTGACCGACTGAGCTGCATCAAGGACCACTACAACGAACTAAAGGCTCCAAGGGCTGCTTCAGCAAGCACGACGTCTGTGGAAACGGTGAGCCGCCAAGAGGATTCGCAGTTGCCGCGCATAGAACTTCATAAATTCGCTGGCGAGTTCAAAACTTGGCCTCGCTTCCGGGATTTATTCCAATCTATGGTAGTTTCACGTCGTAATCTCTCTGCAATTTAGAAGCTCCATTATTTAGAGGCTTGCCTAACCGACGAACCACATACCCGTGGAAGGAGCTAGCTTCGACGAAGCCTGGCAAACTCTGAAAAATACCTACGAAAATAAGCGACTCCTGCTGGATGAATATCTTAATAATTTGTTCGCAATCCCACCTGCCCAATCGAGTTCCGATCCTGAAATAAAACGCATTCTTGCATCCACAGACAATGCATTGAAGGCGCTCAAGAAACTGGGACTGCCGACAGAGCACTGGGACGCGGTAGTCATCTACTTCACGGTCAAGTCACTCGACGAAGACTCACAGAGAGAATGGCAAAATACTCTGGGCAATTCGGAAAACCCCACGGAGCCTGCAGGGTATGAGACCCTCAAGAAGTTTCTCGTCACCCGACGAGATACCCTGGAATTTCTAGACCGACACGGCAAAACGACTTCGCCTGGCTGTGTCGGGTCGGCCAAGACCGACAGCAAGGTCAGTACCAAGTCTAACACTAGGTATCCCAAATCAGCAGGAATCAAGACGTTGCATGCTACTGGACACTCGCAACGAACCCCCAAGCAGTGCACGATGTGCGGCAAACCGCATTTCATCATGATCTGCCCAGACTTCCGAGTCAAAACGCCCTACGAAAGAAGGGATTTCGTGATAAACAAACATCTCTGTTACAATTGTTCACACCCGCATCCGGTGAAGGACTGCTCGACGCAGAAACGGTGCTTGCAGTGCGGGCGTAAACACAACACCATGTTACATCTAGAAGACATGAATAAGGTGGGAACCGGATCCGAAGGCAAATCCACTCAGCAAGCGGATACCACCGGCGACCAGATGCCGCTCAATGTCGCCACTCACCTGTCCGATGCCGGCAGGTTGTCGCAACTAGGAGTACTGTTGGCCACGGCTTGGATCAACGTGTACTCCGAAACCGGCGAAGGACTTCTTGTCAGGGCCCTCGTGGATCAGGGGGGGTCAATCCTCCTTCATTACGGAGGCACTTTGCCAAAGACTTCGGCTGAAGAAACAACGGGTCGAAATACCAATCACCGGCCTCGGCAATAAATCTCAAGCAGTTTGCAAGGCCGCAGTCGAATTCGAAATTCGTCCCCACTTCCAGTCGGAGTTTCTATGCCGAGTTGATGCGCTAGTAGTCAACAAGGTTACTTCCTACAATCCCATCTTAGGTATGAGACCAGAGAAGTGGACGCATATCCAAGGAATTACCGTAGCAGATCCATACTTTGCAACGGCGGGTCAGATCGATGTCCTGCTTGGTGCATGAATCCATCAGCAGATCATTCAAGGCGAGATTCGAAGGTCAAGTCCAATCGAACCTCTTGCGACAAGGACACAAATTGGATGGTGACTCTCAGGTCAAACCTCCGCAGTCACCACACCAAACTCAACCGCCGTCGCGCACCTGTGCTGTAACGTCTCTGAACTCAACACAACGTTACGAGGCTTCTGGGAAACTGAGGAGGTACCCTCTCAAGGCAAACTTCTCACACCGTCAGAGCAGGAGTGCGAAAGCCATTATGACTCCACACACTCACGCGACGACTCAGGATCATACGTCGTGCGGCTACCACTGAAGGATGGCCACGACTCGAAATCTTTAGAACTAGGCGACTCGTATACACCAGCCGTCAGGATGCTTCATCGGATGGAGCGACGCTTCGCTAAGGACCCAGGATTGAAGGAATCGTATTCCAAGGTTATCAACGACTACCTGTCCGCAGGTCACATGCGCCAAGTCGACGCGTCGACGGATACGAAATCACAATCTCAATGTTACTTCCTTCCCCATCACGGGGTGATCGAGGAATCCAGTCAAACTACCAAACTACGAATCGTTTTCAATGGATCCTCGAAGACAGAAAAGGATAAATCATTAAACGATGTTCTACACGTCGGGGTAAACCTGCTACCCGACCTGGCGGATTTGATACTGCGTTGGCGTTCGTACGAATTTGCCTTCGCCGCCGACATATCAAAAATGTTCCGGCAAATCCGTGTTCACCCAGCAGACCAGCATCTACAATCAATCCTCTGGCGCGATAACATTAATCAGCCGGTCTCATCTTTTAGACTTACAACCGTTCCATTCGGACTGGCTTGCTCTTCATACCTGGCGAGTCGAACCCTGAGGCAGTTGGCTTCCGATCACGACGCTGACCACCCCGTAGGCGCCCAAGTGCTGAGGGAAGAAGTCTGCATGCAGCGAAGAACAAGCAAGCAGATATAATCAACTTGTGCAAGGTGGGCGGTTTCCCCCTACACAAGTGGTTGGCCAGTAACCCCGAGTTGTTACGTCAGCTACGGCCAGCTGATCTGGCAACTGACTCCGAACTGGGGCTAAACTCCAACGCGTCGTTCGCCGTCTTGGGGCTGTCCTGGAACCCCAAGGATGATACCTTCCTCTTCAAGTATCAGGTAGAGGCTGTCAGCGATCCGGTCACTAAAAGGTCTGTACTTTCCAGGGACGCGATTCCGTAACTTTTCGTTAACTTTTCGTTAACGTTAATTCCGTTAACTGAACGGGAACCGCTGATTGGTTACCGAGCGCCCAATCAACGACAGCCGCGGATTGTTTTCAGTAGATTGGCGCCTCCCGACGGTGGCGCCCGATGTCCTTGTCGAGCGTGGGCCGTACTAAACGCGAGGCCTGCTTACACTAGAGGTTTTGGCGGGTATTTCCTCCGACCAATGAAAAAATTCCGTTTGGCTATTTCAATACGATATGTATAAAGACATTTTTATCCCAATGATGGTTTTCATTATATTCACCCCGATAACGATACGCGCGGAAATACTGGCTAAGTATGAAAGCCAGCGATTATTATTTTATCAGCATTTTTAGGTTACGAACGAAGATAAACCGTGTGAGGTAAGTAAAGATTCATTGCAATAAATTTATTTGATACACGAACAACCTTGTTTATAATTTTTTATTTTCATCATTATTATGATGATTATTTATTTTCCAAGTATCTTCACACCTAATAATTACAGGGTATTTATTACGAATGTATACTAATTTCAATTTACGTGATGAAAGTATGCTACGTCGTAATACAAAACGTAGGGGGTGTCCATAAAGGACGTCCACCCTTGTGTGGGGGGGAGGGGGGGGGGGTCGAAGATTGTCACTGACTGGGACATGGGGGGAGGGAGGGGTACAAAATTTGAGAAAAAAGATAAGGACGTCCTTTATGGATGCCCCCTTACCCATTATTTATGAATTTCCGGACGCTATAAACGATATTCAGTGGATAATATCACATTTGATATCTGTCTACTTTTGTTGCAACATATTTATCCAATGATTCAATTCGTATGAATTCTATCTATTGTCAAAACTAGCGTACACACACAGAATTGTTGTTCCGATTGCGTAACATGCGGTTTTGTCCGGCATTATTTTTTCCAACAGACATGAATGATATTGGTAACGAAAATTGACACAAGAAAAGGGAGTTTTAACATACATGTCGTGTCACTATTGACGATTCGAAATTCCTGACTCGCACTTATCTCTCCATGCATTTTGACCACTCTTCTGCACCAACCAACCGAATTATTGAAGAAGCGATGACCTTTTTATAATTGATCCATCGATTTGAACGACTCAAGGGTATACATATATGTATACATATATAATCCCCCCTTTGAATTCGGCAGATCCCTATCAGCATCGTAACGATTGTAGCGTATACAATTGAGGTTCTCAGTTAAGGATGTATTGGCTGTAGATTCTCAACCAAAATCGACTTTCGTCGACAATATTTAATACTTTGCAATACGATAAAAATCGGTAAAAAAATCAACCACAATCATGTTGATGAGAGTATCAATTTTTAATGATAATAATGCCCAAAATTCATCAAAAAATTTGCTCAACAAAACATTGTTCAACAAATTTTCAGGAAACCTCAATTTTCATTATATCAAATGAATTCATTCATTTTTCTGTACACACTTGGCTTTTTTAAGAATTTGCTCATATTTTCTAAACCCCTCGTTCTCGAGAATTTGCAAATCTCGAAAAATGGAAAAAAAATGTGTATTTTGGATATGTTTCCGTGAAAACGATGTAGATTACAATTCCGAAGTTTCCGGAGCGTAGAACAAATAGTTTCATAGATACAGCCTTTACAAATTTTCGGAAACGGAAATTTAAAAAATATGAGAACATTCTTGAAAAATTCATGTGTATACAGAAAAATCAACGAATTCATTTCACACGAAGAAAATAAACGTTCCCTGATAATTCGTTAAACAATGTTTGGTTCAAACAATTTTTTGATAACTTGGAGCATTATTATTGTTAAAAATGGATACTCGTATCAGCCTAATTATGGTTCATTTTTTCCGGATTTTTATCTTATCTCAAAGCATTCAATATTGTCGACGAAAGTCACTTTTGGTTGAGAATGTACAGCCAATACATCCTTAACAATCTACTTCTTCAATTCCTTGGTTCTACAATTTTTTTTCCAAATTTATGTGTCCATATTTTTTTTTCTACAATTTTATTGTTTGGTCATTTTTTGCTCCTAATTTTTATGATGTTATAAATCATTTCAAAAACCACTCGAGTGGGCGAGCGCAGCGACCGAACGAGAACATAACAACGCCATGTAGTAGGATTTCATTATTCTGTTGTACTTGGCAGTTACATCTGATTTCAATCCTTTTTTAGAGATGTTTGTGAAGGAAGACTTTTTGTGGAAGTCGAATTTTTGGAGGAAGACTTTTTGTGGAAGACAATTTTTGGAGGAAGACTTTTTGTGGAAAACAATTTTTTGGAGGAAGATGTTACAATACCGAAATCTGATTTATCGAATAAGTGGAGTAATCCATCTTTCAAATTTGGCATACCAATATCGGCATTGTCACCGAATAACTGTCCAAAAATTGTATCACCGAATGTAAAACAATAATCCACGGAGAAGATCGATAATCTCTCTATTAATTCTGATAACGACAAGTAAGAAACATAGTCTTCATTTTTGTGCACAACACTACGCTTAGCTATGCTATCAATGTACAATTGATTTCCGTAATTTAATACCGCATCAATGGTGTTTGACGTCCAAGATGTAACCGGATTCGAAATTGCCATGGATATTGATACTGCGGCGTTAGCTGTGCACTGCTTTCCTCTAGAAAATTGTGGGAATCTTTCGTCTCCTTGGTGAATTGAACCATGAATTATGATTTGTCTAAAATTAGTCCTTACATTGCTATCTTTTTTATTTTCGTCTCCCAAAACGTGAACGATGTTTTTGTAACACCTGCATGGGAAGTTCGATTTCGCGCATTGCGGAGGGTGCGCGAGATGGCCGATTCCGGCACAGGCCAACAGCAGTGCTGGAATGTATATTCCGGCACTCCTGAGCGAGCTCACTTGGTGTCACTAGCGCCACCAGACGCACATAACTTCGAACTAAGCGGGCGTGAGTATCGCCACCGCACGGGATCCATGCCAACTACATTGAAATTCGCTGCCTCGCAGCAACATTCAGCTGATGAGTCTTCGTGACAACGAGTTTCTTCCAATTGTTGTCGGCGTAGATTTACAATAGTGTATTGTATTTCGTAAGTGTTTATGAGACAAAAGACACTGAAGAAAATAGATGAGCATGGATTCTAATTCCGACGAAAGTGATTTTGGCGATGATATACCGCCAGAACTTCTTGCAGAAGCCAAGGGCGTATCGGAGGATTTGTTACCTGAAAAGTCTAAACAAAAGTACACAGCTATTTACAATGCCTTTAAAGCATGGAGGAAGACAAAGAAAACTAATTCATTTGATGAAGCAGTACTGCTCATGTACTTCAAAGAGCTGGACAAAACTATGAAACCATCGACCCTATGGGCTCGATACTCAATGCTGCGACTTACTATAAAAGTCTACGATAAAATCGACATAAGCACGTACGCTAGTTTGAATGCATTTTTGAAGAAAAAATCTTCAGGATTCCGAAGCAAAAAATCCAAAGTTTTTGCACCTGAGGAAGTAAAGAGATTCTTCAACGAAGCTCCTGACAGCGAGTACTTGGCAACTAAGGTGAATATCTTACACTGGACAACTATATACAACAATATACAATACAAGTAGGTATAAATACATTGATTACAATATTTACAGGTCGCTTGCGTTTTTGCAATCTCTGGTGCATGCAGGAGGCACGAGCTCTGCGATATAACCATCGATGATATCGAGGACCGGGGGAATATGCTGCTGGTAAAAATTCCCAAAACAAAAACAGGGAATCCACGATTGTTCACAGTCATCGATGAGTTTTACATGATTTACAAAAAATATGCAGCTCTTCGGCCACAAAATGCCAATACCAGTAGATTCTTCTTGAATCTCCAACGAGGAAAGTGCACACAACAAGTGATTGGCATCAATAAGTTCGGCAGTATGCCCAAACAGATTGCAACCTTTTTGGATTTGCCGGATCCTCAACTCTACACGGGCCATAGTTTCCGTCGTACTTCAGCCACATTGCTAGCCGACGCAGGAGCTAACATCACTACACTGAAACGTCATGGCGGTTGGACATCTGATAAAGTTGCAGAAAGCTACATCGAGGAATCCATAACCAACAAAGAAAAAATATGCCACCAAATCACAGGATCAGTAATGACGAAGGATTCTCCGTCCAGCGAAAATTCGGACTTCACAGCACGCATGGGCAAACGTAAACAGAAAGTGTATGACGTGAATCCGTCTCCATCAGTACCGGATAAAACTAGTAACTTGCCTAAGAATGAGAAGGAGGCTACTTCGGCTTTGAAAATTCTGATCCCGAACAAAGATTTTGCTCTTCAGATGAATAACTGCAGCAATATTACTGTTCACTACGTCCAGAAGGAAAAATAAGATCAAAAAGTAAAGAGCTCCGAAGAATGAAAAAAAAGTACAAAGAAAGCTTGTCATTATAATAGTGGTAGTTTCATATTTTTCAACTGAAGCAAACGGACGCTTGGGTAATAGTCAGCCCTGAAGTGAATTTAGATTTAAATGGGAAATATTGTTAATTTCGTTTTTTATTTGTGTTTTTCAAAATGTTCACAAATTTTGTTCTAACTAAAACAATCTCACAACTGATAAAAATGATTGAGATAATAAAATTTTATTAAAAAAAAAAAATCCGATGTGTTTTACATTCTGGGGGGCTTCGCAATATCTCGTCCTTCGTATGCAGTCTCGATTTTGACTAGCGTGGTGTTTCGATGTGGCAACGTCGCGGAGCCAAAAGAATATCGCGCGGCTCCAGCTGTTGTTTTGTTTACATCTCACGATAGATGTATCGCAGGATTCGTAGGTAAGAAAGTTTGAAATTAGTTCGAATGGAGATACATTTTTTTGGAGAGGTAAAATTTAGAAGCGGTTTACATGCTGTCTGCAATTGTGACAATTAAACTTCATTTTACGAATACAAACTATGTATGTTCAGTATCGAGTGCGTTATGCGATTCAAACGGCGCGGTAACCTGACTTTTGCGATGCTGCCACATCGTTTGAAAAATGGCCGGCGCTTCGTGAAAAACGTCAATTTTCGATATACATTAATTAATTACTCTGCTTACAATTACTGTAACGTCATTCTCAAGCACCCAAAATATTCGTCAGCTTTTGAAGTAACATGGTGCGAATTATTGTCAATATTTGAACGGTACTTTTTGTGCAATCTTACGAATACCGTGTTTTCCCATAAGGACCCGTGTTAAACGCTCGAGAAAGAAAATGCTCGTCACTTTTCTCAGGGCCACCCTAGGTGTACAAAAATTTAACTAGGTCAACTTTGCATCTAAATTCATCTATATGTTGAATTTGATCGAAATCTGAACGGTAATTCTTGGACCGATGGTACTACCTTAATCGTCAGCGTCGCAGATATTACCATCGCAGATTTTCTGTCGCATCGCAATTTCTGTTAGATTCATATGAGAGGTTAATCGTAAGCGTCGCAGATTCTTTTCGGCATTGCAATTTCTTCCAGATTCATATGAGAGGTTAATCGTCAGCGTCGCGGATATCACCATCGCCAGCGAGCCGTAGGGTTGCAGTGACAGTTAGCTCTCAGCTCATTTCAGACGCACGTATAACCCGCACAGCCAATCGCAGCACGAATAAAGGGGCTGCATCGAACCCGCGCTCGCAAATCGACCATCGGCCGCGTTCGGGTGTGACACGAACTTTTTACTACAGGGAAGGGACTAGAGAAGCCCGACGCGCGCTTCGCGCGCGGTTTACCCTTCATCAGATCAACCAGCGAACGACACACTCGAAGCCACAGGCGAATTTTGAATTTCTATAATGAGTCGAGACTAATTATTTCACTTCTTTGACCATCAACTTTTCTACGTACGGAGCTCTTTTACCGACTCAGTTCTCACCTATTTCCCCAGTATTATCCTCTTCACTTTTCCCAGCTCTTCTTCCTCGTCTCTTCATTCCTCGTCTGTTCTTCTCCGTACATCCTACCTCTTTTGTGTACTGGTTCTCTGGTGCACTATTAGCCGTCTCTCTCTTTTCTTCCAGCCCAAACTTTGCTTTCTCTATCTCTTTCCCTGACATTCCAGTCTCTTTTCTGCTCTTGCTCGCTGTTCAGCTTTCTCTTTTCTCGTTTACCTTCCATATCTCTCTTTGCCTCTTCTTACGCCGTTCCGTTCCTGATTCTCTCTGCTTCCTACCTTGCTAACACTCTCCGCTCTTCTGCTTCCAGTCCTTCCTCCTCCATGCTCAGTTCCGCCTTTCTCCGCTTCGCTCCGCAATCCCACGTCCCTTTTGCTCCACTTTACTTTTGCTGTTTTCTTCTCCTCCTTTTTTCTGGCTTCTTCGTCTTCTCTTGCCGATGCTTTCTCTTCATCTAGGCACTCAGCCAGCACTACCAGGTCCCGTCCATATTCACCCCATCTCCCTCCTCTACCTTCCTTCCTTGCTCCTTTCCTATCCACTCTTCTACCCTTCCGTTGTCTCCGTTTTCTTTTCTACTCACATCTCTCAATACCACATTCTTTACCTTTAATTTTTCTTTCCTCACGTCCTGTTGTCATTCTTTGCTTCTCTCTCTCCTTTACCTTTTTCCCCTGTTGCTTTAAAATCTTCTGTGGCAGAAGATGTGCACCTTCGACCTCCCCGAGTCGTCTGTCGAAGTCGACAACTATTCTGGACTTAATTACCAGCTCGATATTAAACTTTGTTTCGATTTCCATACAATTCTTGATCCACGAAAAAGCCCTCTACTCTATCGACTGATTGCCCTAATTGGTTGCCCAAGTTTATAAACAAACATATGATTCAATGGGGGAGGATGCTTTCGACATAAATCGTTTGTACAGAAATCATTTCTACGTATTTCGCTTTTACAGTAGATAATTTCAGCAAAGTTCGAATCGACGGAGTTCGTTTTTACAGAATTCATTTCTGGTAGTCCGTTTCTATACAGAATTCGTTTCTGAAAGTTCGGTTCTACAGGATGTGATTCTAAAAGTTCGATTTTATGTACAATCTGAGGTGTTCTGTCGCCTTAAAAAGATCTTCGTTCCAGGGTTTTTTGGCCTCAGAATATTTTGGCTGTGGATTTCTTGAAAAGATGTTATTTTTACGAGGTGATGTTACAGGGTGGAGAACGATCTTTCGCGCACCTATTTTGTGGAAACGAAATTCCGGAACTGATTTCTGTAGGATCGAACATTCAGAACGCAACTCTTTTAAATCGATTTCTGTATGAACAACACCGCCCCAACTAATTTTGCAGAACTTTGCAGAAATAATATACTGTAAAAACGAACTCTGTAGAAACAAACTTTGTAGAAACGATTTCTGTATAAACGATGTGCTCCCTTACTAACCGTGGCTCACTTTTTTGACGTTCCTCCTTCACTTTGCACGAATCGGACAACTTTTTTTTCAACGTTCCTTCACTTCACACGAATCGGAGAATCCTCCACACCTTATACGATTTTCTTCAATAGCTTGCAACGACATCGGAAGATCTTTCCACAGACGGCTTTTGACAATTTCTACGCTGCACACCCAAGCATCGAGCGAAATTCTTCTGTAATAAAAATCCTCTCAGTATGATATGATATGCGCATGATGATGTCAAACTATTCTTCCTCAATTTATTTGTTTTAGTGCCTCAATTTATAAACAAACATTATGATTTCATCCTAACCTTAATCGGCTCACTTTTTTTTCTCACTTCTTTGAATAATTAACCTCCTAACAAATTTCTTCACTTCGCATGAATCGGTGCACTTCACACGAATCGGATGAAACTCTCTCGGTTAATTAACCTTCTAATGAATTTCTTCACTTCACACTAATCGGTGAACCTCATACGAATCGGAGAACTCTCCGCACTTTCCACTGAAACATAATAAAACTATAAATATGTTATATGCTGCTACGATATACTAACCTTGAGTCACTTTTTTTTTAATGATGTGCATGAATCGGAGAAATCGGACAATTTTTTATAAACTTGCACGAATCGTTAAGCTTTGACGGGCTTTTCTTTCTCCGCAGACCTTCTATCGGCAACGAAAGAGACAGCTTTATACAGTTTGACAGTTTCCGACTGTTTTCAGGGCGCACAGCCGAGCATCGGGTCGCAAGCCAATCGGCACGTCGGAAAAGCCCTCACGTCCGAAGTCGGCAAACCATCTCGAACTTCGATAAAACGATTCGATCCTCACACGCGCTTTTTAATATTTTGACTAGCATTGCACGCCCGCGCTACGCGCGCGCCGCATTGCATTACATGCTTTATAGTCTCTATAGCGAATCTAATGTATGTGTAATTCCTTGTAAACGTAGTTCTTTATTTTTTTTATTTTGTTCTCGACGATCATCGTCTAAAAATATTTTCAATGAGTCCCAGGAACGTACTCTGGAACAAGCTACATATAATTGACCATGACTGAACACATCTTCTCGAAGATTGATACCAATTTTTTCAAAAGTTTGTCCCTGGGCCTTATTAATAGTCATCGCAAACGCTAATTTTATCGGAAATTGTCTTCTCTTGAAAGTAAAAGGATACACGTCTTCGCAGTACAACGTAATTCGATTCAAAAATATTATCTCGCCAGCTTGGTCACCCGTTAAAATTTTGCATTGTAATATGTGATTTCCAAGTTGTAATACCAGCAATCTCGTGCCGTTGCAAAGACCTTCATTCATACTCAAGTTTCTAATGAGCATTATTATACTATTTACTCGCAATCGTAATTCATGTGGTGGTAATGACGTTGGAGATAAACTGTTCAAGTATTCTGGTAAAATTACATCGCCAATATTTTCATCGCCACAGTTTTCAATACTATATTTATACTTGTATAAACTTTTTCGGTCGACTATTTTATCACTTTTTTATTTTTCCACTATTTTTAATACTAATTGAGGACTAATTTTATCACTTTCTTGTTTAGTTCTTCAACATCCTCATTTCTTGCAGAAAGTATCGCACACTTTGCTGCTCGCTCATACTGTTTGTTTTTAATATAGTCTCCGTAAATTTGTTCAATTATATTTTTGTTATCATTCATTATACAGTCTGCTGGAAAGTGTACATGATCATTGGCATCATTCAACGTCCCATTTCCTAGGTCCAAGAGAAATTTTGAAAATTCTATTTCATCCGGCAAAACGCCAATTATTTCACAAATTTGTTCCATTTCAGGATAATTAGATAGACTTTGCCCTTCTGTACAAAGCATATGACTGATAGCAGCATATGCTCGTTTCTGTCCACGAGTTTGTCCCAAGTTTCGTACATAATCTTCGGACATGTCTTCTTTGAATCCAATCCACAGATCTTGCGGATGAGTTGGATGACAATGAATCAGTAGACGAACAAATAGCCTTCGCAGCCGCTGTGGCATCATCCACGTAGTAGCCTCTTCCATTGTTCGTTTCCACTCTTCATCATCTTCGATTAAGCCTAATGCCAAGCAAGTTTCCATATATGTTTGTTTAAGCTCGCCGTCTACGGTTTTCAGGTTATCAAAACTGGTAGCACCTTTGACAGATAATAGAAGCAATCTTAAGTGAAATAGTTCAACTTGTCTCGGACTAATAGAATACATTCGTCCAATACAATTGAAATGTGATTTTCGAGCTTCCCAGCGATGTACAATTTATTTATTGATTTTGTATTTTCTAAATGTATAATGGCATGGAATTTCGGTGTCATAATATCGTCAAGCTGTTTCAGCTCTTTGGTTCAAATCGAAGTAATCGTTTAACATATTTGTTTTTTCTATAGCTGATCGCAATAGTTCTTCTCGATTAATGGTGGTATCATGCGTGTTCGAAAATGTAATATTTTGCCAATTTGGTAGATGAACCGGTAATCTTTGCATGACAACAACAATCATTGAATGACGATTTATTCGATACTTTTTCTGCTTTGAAATGTTTTGCGCTGCACTGATTGCAAAGTGAGTCCATGAGGCCGATGTAATGTTCGGCAATGCTCTCAACATGATTAATATTTGACAAATTTAAATCATAGTATGACCTGTGCTGTGCACGAATTCGTTTCCTATGATTCGCATGGTTAGTACCATCGTCAGTGATTTCAGTAGGAACGGACGTTAAATTAATGTTGTCATCCACCACATGTGAAATTTGTATTTGATTGTCAATAGCCAACTCTGTGTCCACATTTACGTTCAAAGAGATGGTTAATGCTTGCTCCAAATGCACGATACGATTCGCACGAATCCTTTTTCCCTTTACATGAGTATCTACACATTGATCACTAGTATCTCTAATTTTTTTCATCGTAGGTACTGCTTGTATATGAGATTTACGCGCTTCGATTCCAGTTCGCAAAATTGACATATTTTTATGTATCTGATCGGTCGAACATTCTATACTATTACAACTATTCAAGGTTAATGCTTGCTCCAAATGCACGATGCGATTCGTACGAATTCTTTTTCCTCCCACATGAGTATCTGCACATTGATCATTAGTATCTATGATTTTCTTTATCGTAGATGCTGCTTGTACATGAGATTCACGTCCTTCGATTCCAGTTCGCAAAATTGACATATTTTTAACTTCCCGTTTCTCTGTTTTCAGAGAAAAAAGGAAGTTATTGTGATCACCCCGAAAATGAAAAGTCGAGTTTTTACTAAATCTCCACATTTCGAGGTCCAAAGAATCACCTCCGACTATTTTCAGTTTGACGTCTGGGTGTGTGTGTGTGTGTATGTGTGTGTGTATGTGACCACATTTTTGTCCGCGCGATATCTCGAGAACGAGTTCGCGGATTTTGATCAGATAGGGCTCAATCGACGGGGCTTTTCTCAACTTAGAACTGATTAGATTTTGGCTTTGATCGGATTAGTACTTTTTGAAGTATTCAAATAACAAAATTCTAAAAAACGCAACAAAAATGACGATATCTTGAGAACGAATCAACGGATTCCAGTGAAATTTGGTACCATATGGTTTTTTTGATCGCTGATCACGAATCTGAAGTCAGTTTTGCAAAATTTTCATTTGGCGTATTCGATGTGCTGCAAAAAAACTAAAAACATTTGGATTTGGATAAAACTTGGTACTCGTAGGTTTTTTGGGTCACTGATCACGAATCTGAAGTCAGATTAGCGAAATTCAAAATGGCGAGTCCGATTTGCTGGGAAAAATACTAAAAACATTCGAAATCTTACGGAAATTTGTACTCGAAGGTTTTTTGAACCGCTGATCAAGAATCTGAGGTCAGATTTACAAATTTCAAAATAGCTGAGAATAAAATAAATAACGGGAAGTTCGAAGGCTGGCTCATAGTCAGCCCAAACCCGCTTGTTATGTATCTGATCGGTCGAACATTCGATACTATTACAATTATTTTCATGTGTTAGAGTAACGACATCAATAGTCCTATCGGAATCTACCGTGAGTAACCCTGGATACCGAACACTCGGTTTAGCAGAAATGGCGGCGGCGTGAGCGTAGACAGCCAGTGGTTCTCGGTGTTTGGACCCGCACAGAGAGGGTTTCCAGATATGCCTCGTTCAAGCTAACTTGGTTTTGTTTCAACGCGCCGAAACGCGCGATTCAAATTTTGTGGTTAGATTGAGGTTAAGTGCAATTGATTACATTTCCATTATAAATTACGATTGTAATTCACAACAATAATAAATTACAATTGTAATTGCAAAAATAATAAATTACAATTGTCAGTTATTATTGTTATAAATGCCAATTACAATTGTTGGTACAACAATAATGAATTACATTCATAACAATAATGAATTGCAATTGTAATTGAGTAATTACAAATTCGCTCGACACTGATTGAGAGTATTATAGGAAATGTTCTGATGTTTATGAACCATTAAAAATGATCAATGACACTGAATTCTTTCGCCTTGGTTCTACCGAGACTAGATTCTTCGCCTTAGGTCTACGGAGACTAGATTCGTCGACTCAAGTCGAAGGAGGGTGACTTCTTCTTTGACGGAGACTAAATTCTTCGCCTTGAGTCTCCGGAGAGTGAATTCTCTGGCAACGCCTTGGGTCTACGGAGACTAGATTCTTCGCCTTGAGTCTCCGGAGAGTGAATTCTCTGACGACGCCTTGGGTCTACGGAGACTAGATTCTTCGCCTTAGGTCTACCGAGACTAGATTCTTCGCCTGAGGTCTAAGAGACTAGTTTCTTCGACTCAAGAATCGACGGAGGTGACTTCTTCTTTGACGGAGACTAAATTCTTCGCCTTGGTCTCCGAAGTGAATTCTCTGACGACGCCTTGGGTCTACGGAGACTAGATTCTTCGCCTTAGGTCTACCGAGACTAAATTCTTCGCAGGTCTCCGGAGAGTGAATTCTCTGGCAACACCTTGGTTCTACCGAGACTAGATTCTTCGCCTTGGGTCTACGGAGACTAGATTCTTCGCCTTAGGTCTACGGAGACTAGATTCTTCGACTCAAGTCGACGGAGGGTGACTTCTTCTTTGACGGAGACTAAATTCTTCGCCTTGAGTCTCCGGAGAGTGAATTCTCTGGCAACGCCTTGGGTCCACCAAGACTAGATTCTTCATAGGTCTACCGAGACTAGATTCTTCCTTGAGGTCTCCGGAGAGTGAATTCTCTGGCAACGCCCAGGTTCTACCGAGACTAGATTCTTTGCCTTGAGTCTCCGGAGACTGAATTCTCTGACGACGCCTTAGGTCTACGGAGACTAGATTCTTCGTCTCAAGCCGACGGAGGGTGACTTTTTCTCTGACGCAGACTAGATTCTTCGCCTCGAGTCTCCGGAGAGTGCATTCTCTAACGACGCATTGGGTCTACGGAGACTAGATTCTTCGCCTCAGGTCTACGAAGAATCTAGTCTCCGTAGACCTGAGGCAAAGAACCAAGGCGTTGTCAGAGAAAGTGCTCTCCGGAGACTCAAGGCGAAGAATCTAGTCTCCGTCAGAGAAAAAGTCACCCTCCGTCGGCTTGAGACGAAGAATCTAGTCTCCGTAGACCCAAGGCGTCGCCAGAGAATTCACTTTCCGTTGGCTTGAGGCGCAGAATCTGGTCTGCGTCCACCCAAAGCGTCGACGGAGAATTCACTCGCGGTAGACTCAAGGCGAAGAATCTAGTCTCGGTAGAACCAAGGCGAAAGAATTCAGTCTCTCTGATCATTTTTGATGGTTCATAAACATCAGAACATTTTTCCTCCAGTGTTGAGCATACAATTGTAATTCATTATTGTTATAAATGTAGTTTATTATTGTTGTAAAATACAATTACAATTGTAATTTATTATTGTTTGTGTGACTCTATCGTTCGTCTCTTTACATTATGATGGTGATGATATCGGACTATACGAACCAATTTCATTCGTTATGCCTCTAACTGAGGAACGGCACTCAATTCGAGTGCATTCAGACCACAGAAAGGCCGAAAAAAACTGATTTACAGTTTTTTTATTAAAAATCTTTCGAGTAAAAGTATCCGGGCCGGGGGAATTTTTACTCGAAAGATTTTTAATAAAAAAACTGTAAATCAGTTTTTTTCAGGCCTTTCTGTGGTCTGAATGCACTCGAATTGAGTGCCGTTCCTCAGTTAGAGGCATAACGAATGAAATTGGTTCGTATAGTCCGATATCATCACCATCATAATGTAATTTATTATTGTTGTAAAATACAATTACAATTGTAATTTATTATTGTTGAATGTAATGAATTACACTACGTAATTTGCAGCTGCCCAACACTGCTCTTAACCTCAATCTAACCAAAAAATTTGAATCGCGCGTTTCGGCGCGTTGAAACAAAACCAAGTTAGCTTGAACGAGGCATATCTGGAATCCCTCTCTGTGCGGGTCCGAACACCGAGATCCACTGGCTGTCTACGCTCACGCCGCCGCCATTTCTGCTAAACCGAGTGTTCGGTATCCAGGGTTACTCACGGTATATTAATTTGAACCGGTGTTAGATTATATTGGTACCTTGCTGCATCAGTGACATTAATATCTTCTATCAACATCGATAGCATTCCAGCCATGGACTCGAATTTCACCAAACATGCTGTGCCAGAAGATGATATTCTACCGTTTGAATCTCTGGAATGAGAATCGAATATCCAAAAGTTATTTTCGTACCGTCCAATCGCTACTGAAATACCATTACACGTGAAAATTCCTGAATAAAATGTATTGAAAAAGAGAGACAATCCATTTTGTATATTCGGACAACCAATGTCACTGTTGTCAATGAATAAATGACCGTAAATAATTTCTCCAAATGTGCAATGACAATTTGTTGATAATACTTTGAGATTATTTTGCAAGTCGTCAACGGTCAAATAATCTCGGTATTCTTCGTTTTCGAAGCCATGCCGTCAACATACAATTGATCACCAAAGAATAATATCGAATCCATAGTATCAGAGTTCCATACGCTGATATACCCAGGTAGCCTTCTGTCGCAAGTCCACGTTATGGCCTACGCATGCGCACATGCACGAGTCTGCCGGCAGACAGCTATCTGCCTGTTTCCGCAGCCCCCGTGGTGACGTGTGCATGTGTGCTTACCGACAGGGCTCTGCTGCAGATCGTGCGACAGATCTGCTGCAGATCGTGCGACAGATCTGCTGCAGATCGTGCGGCAGATCATGCACGATTCTTGATTGCTCTGCCGAAATGTATTGGTTTTTACCGTTTTTTTTTTCATAAATATTAAATAAATATAATAAAATATTGAGTAAATATCGTGTATTTAACAAAGTTTATAAAGCTGTTTGGGCTATTACATATACTGAATATAAATTATTAAAATTATTATAATTATTATATTTTTATATTATATTATAAAGATGTATTAGTTGAATATTTTGAAGTATATATGGTATCCAATCATTATTCTATGTATATTAGATAAGAATATTTTGAAATATATATTTGATATCAATAACAGTAATATATATATACATATGATTGCAGTTTCAGTGACTGTAATTATACATTAGTAAAGCTAAAAATTATTGGCAAGTAGGTCTATTTTTCAATACTGTTGATAAATTAAATCGAATTGATAATGACAGCAGTATCATTGAAAGTCAACGAATAAAAACAGAAAGCTGCATGAGAGACAGTACGATACCTGCACTTGAAACATGTTTTTCAATCGTCATTTTCAGAGTGGTCTACCTCATAGCGTTCAGCCATTCCAGCCTCGTATCGGTTTCTGCGGTTCCGACCAGCAGGGGCTTTGTTCGAACGTCGATCTGCATCTCTCAGTCTTTGTTTTCCGGTAAGAATCGCATCCTGCATCAGTCTTGCAAATTGTGTCCTGTCCTGCAGTTTCGCTATATTTCTGCACCCGAGTAAGGCTTCTGCAAAAGCAATTAAGCAAACGGTACTTTTAGTGAAAGTTGTATTATTACTTTTGAATCACGACGATAGTCTCAGTTATTATACGCACCAAAAAAACTTTTCCCATGCAGGTGTCATACAGTGACTTCAGATTCTCCTTGTCTGAAACAGCCAGTCGGTCCACAAATATTTCTTCGTAAGTCTGTCAGTCATGGACTCCTTCGCAAACTGGATCAGAGCATCCCTCGCTGTCGTACCGCCAACTGGGATGAGATACTTTTTCTAGAATTTGTGTAACTCGTTTCTAAATTTACACTCAGTTTTATTGATATTATAGCTTCTATGTCCAAAGAAACATACGATATCTCACATTAAGGTGAAATTATAATACTCACTAGAGCTTGCTGTTTGTCAGCATCTTCCTCGAATTGCTCGAATGCCTCAGAAGAATCAAGAGGAAACCCTGGTGGCTTTTCATATGGGTACATTGTTGCCTGTTCCCGCTCCATCATGATCGATGCTCTGTATGAATTCATAATCGTTAAAGCAGTTTATCATGCGAGCAGTATCGTTATCGATGTTGGTGCTTGTTTTTCAATTTCAGTACAGTAACGTTCATTTATGCATATCCACTTTATGGGAACTTCCGTTTGTGCAGAAAATTGGACAACCGAAAATGAAAGCATACTTGAACATTACTTCACGGTAAATAAATAAATTACCTAAAATTCCTTTCAGTAAGCTCGTGGCGCTTTTGTATGTACTCATCAAGAGCAACCATGTCATCGCGATGTTCTTTTCGGATTTTGCTAACAAACTCGGCGAGTCGTTGCGCTTGTCTTTTCTTGAAGTCTTCAAAGGATCTTTGCAAACTTTCGTTTGATATGATATTACAATCACATGTCTTCTCCTCCACGCTCATGTAAACGATTACGCTGTTGCCTTTGTGTAAGCTGAGTAAAGGCCTTTCGTTTCACACCAACCATTGTTCAGAACAATAATAAAAGTCCCGCACGGAAAAAAAATACATCACAGTATATATGCCAATGTGTATCCCAAAAACTTATGTATAAAACATACATTCGTTATGTATCACTATATATCGAATTTGCATGTCATATATATCCAATTGATATATGTGGATGATATATGCTATGGATATATACAACATAACATCCAAATTTATATGATTTTTAAATGTTCGATATACGAGGTGGATACTTCGTTAGGCATATAAAATAAATACATGGAGTTCACATATTGTTTATTCGTTCAAATATATATTTCATACATGCACAAAATACTTAATCTGAAGTATGTTTGCTTATATTTGACGTATACGCGGAACAGATTTGTCATATATTCCGGATACATAACTAAAATATCTGCAATTACATCATCACGAAATTCGCGATAGATCGATGCAAGTATTTTTCGTACTCAAGAGATACTTTTTTATTATATCTACCTCTATATTTCTGGTATATCTGCCAAATACAATCATCCTACTGTTTGATGAATGCATGGAACTTAAATTTTGTTTACTTATCTAAATGCATTTTCAACATATACATATACATATCTATTGATTCGAAACTCTATCAGATCTTTGGATACATGTTTCAGAGATAATTTCAGAGATAAAATATGAATGAAATATGTATTACAACATATTTGTATCGTACATACATAGAATACATAAAATATACATCCCTGTATATATATTTTATAGACTAATAGCGGCAAAAATGGAAGAATCTTAAATATATATGAAGTATATGCAGGATATTAAATCTATACTCCTTCCTGATATATTTTAAATGTATCAATTTCCGTGCGGGGTACGTACTCGAATAATCGAAGAATTCATCCAGGTTATATTTCGTCATTGAATTTTGTAAGCTTTTTAACCACACGCACTGCACAGGCTTGTATACTTCCCGTGACGCCGATGTCCCGACGAAAATCTCCCAAATCTTCTTTATCTTCAAGTGCTATAATGGATGACGACTTATGAATGGCTGCGTTCTGACACTTCTGCTCTTCGTAGAAGCCATTGCCTTCTCTAACAATAACAAATGCCGCGGCAGACATTGCTACAGACGGCACGGGACTGCTGCACGTTGGCTGCACAATAGGCACTGTTCAACAAACTCGTGTAGCTCTGCTGTGTGATTGCTTTTTCGACAAAGCCATGCAACAGTCATGCATAATTAAACGATTAAACGAACTTACCTGTAAGTGAAGTTCTATCGTAATTATACGAGAGGGTCTCGTCCAAGAGATCACTATGTAGTACCACTGCTCCGACCTCCTAAATGCCACGATTTTAAAGTTCAAAATTAAGCGGAAGCGCGCCCTTACAACTAGGGGGCGCTGTCTCCCCGATCTAATCATAATTTTAAAGTACACCCTAGTAGCAAAACGATTCTGTCTGCAGGTTGCAGCTACAGATAGCCAGTCGCTATCGCCACATTCGTATGTGGGACTGATTTCAAAATTTGCACCATTTGAAGTCTTGCCTGAGTCTGCTGCCAAATTGCAAGCAGTCGTAGTTGCCTGTAGGAATTCTGCACCGTCTCTATATAGGCAGACTTCCCAGAGACTTCGCAGCTTCTGGAGAGTGAAGACAACGCTACGAGGGTACCCGAAAATTGTCGTACCAGATTGGGTGAAAGAATTTCTTCGAAATCTTTTGGGCAGACAAGTTCGTTAGGGTGGGTGTGTGATCTCTCGGACGAAACCCTCTCGTATAATTACGATAGAACTTCACTTACAGGTAAGTTCGTTTAATCGTTTAATTATACTTCGGGTCTCGTCCTCAAGATCACTATGTAGATGTTCAAAGCGTACGAAGCAATTTCGGTTGAAACTGTCTGTATACGTATGAATCGAATGTGATATGGCTGTTGCAATTCATCAAGACGGTTTTAGGTGTGATAGACCAAAGCAACCCTTCGGAGTGCTCGATACAAGGCAGAAGCCGATAATTATTCATTGAAATGAACGAATTTATCAGTAGTTTTCGTATAAAGATTTGGCTATGGTAACTGAAAGTTCTTTGAGTTCACCTTCACCATGTGGAGGGAAAAGGGGAAAGTATATTAACGGGTGCTTCGTAAATACATAAAGACGTCCAGGCCTGCGAACACCAATCAGATCGAGCCACAACAGTGTCTCTTATAATGATAATCGTGTGTAATACTGTCAACTTTATGCTACAGTAAGGTGGCTGAAAAGCTTAGCTCTTTGGTTTTTCCCAGTGTTAAGCGTGGTTCATAATCTGCTCTCCTCGTTTTTCGTTGAAAAGTGATCCAGGAACATACCCTGTCAGAACGTGTCGCATTGGTAATGAATCTATTTGATTTCTTCCATTCACATATTTGAACTTATCGGACGAGGCGAACCAAATTAATTAATTATTGGTACCCACCAAGGAGAGATTCTTCCTCTATTCGAGCGTGCAAACCTTGGTGGGACCGAAAAAAACCTATAGAAAAATCAAATTTTTATTTTTAATTCTTCGAGTAAAAATTCCCCCGGCCCGGGTTTGAACCGGGACCTTCGCATTTGTACTGCGACGCCCTGTCCAATTACACCACCGAGGGGCTGAAGGAATCTTTACTCGAAACTTGTATTATGGTATACTAGACACGTCAATTTGAAAACTATTTGATTTCTGTTGAAAGAGGTTTTACTCCTTGGTACTGTCTTATATGCGTCCTTTGGCACCGCGATTCCATCCCATCACTTTTCGTGATTCGCAACAGATGATTCAGTGAAGAAGGTTTCCAACAATATATGACGCTAAAAGCAATTTCTCTAAAGGAGATTTTGAAGAAGTTGTTGCATTCATTTAGAATTCCAACATCAATTTCCTAGATAAAGTTATTCATTTCATTAATATACATTATGCGCGTATACGCTATTGTTGCCGAGTTTTTAACTCCAAGAGAGTGTCTCACACTAAAAATCTGATGCAGCGCATCTTATGTGGAGTCTTCTCATGCAATTTCATCCTCCACCTGCTATATTACTGTCCAGTAATTCTGAGGAAAGATATTTCATTAAGCTTCTCAAAGTATCTATGATAGGAACTGAGCACCATCCGAACCTGCAGTCCAATCTCAAATCCAATGATTGAGTTTGTTTATTTCAAGGTCTACGGTATTCAGCTAGAAACTAAATGAAATCCAAGTTTGCAGGTTATCCTCAAGCGTCTCAGACTGATCAGATTCCTCAGATTAATATTATGAATCTCTTTTTTACTTTCTAGTTTTGAAAAACAGAAAGAAATTTGACAGAACAGTACGTCAATGTTGTGTATATATAATCACTCCAAATATGTACACAAAGCATCAGCCTATAGGCCTATTTTCAATAACTGTGTGTGAGCTTCTCGCTTCATTAGTCTAGAGACTTCGCCAAAGTAATCTTTTGCTTCAATTTGCTACTTGTTTGAGTAATTGAAACCTGATTGTGCTTATTCTCCAAATTACTCGGTTCATAAGACTCAACTTGACCACGGTGTTGCACCGAGGAGAACTGCGAAGCCTCTCTTAGGTCTACCGTTGTCCTTCTAGCTTGAAATTCGTGTCGACATGGCTTCTACGGAACAAGATTTCCTCACCAGCACGGCTTTGGAGGATAGAGAAAATTTCCATTGATCCGTAAGACTCTATTAGCCATCTCCAGTTGGAAACCAAGGTTTCCGGGGAAAAGAACTGTTGTAAAACTGGGTTTGAAAATTGTATACTCTCTGTTCGATGAAAGGTATTACTGAACAAAAGTAATTTTTCATTCCAAGTAGCTCCCCAACTGAGTGACTGAATCTCGATCTTGCCTAATTTCCAAGTTTCTTGGTTAACGGGACCAGGTTTGACTACGGTGCAGCCCCGAAGAGGGCTGCGAAGCCTTTTATGAGTCTATTAGCATCCTTCATGGGTTCAATCAATGTTCACCTGTTCTCGACAGATCATGAACCCCATAGCGGTTAGCTTTTGAATGACGGAGGGATGTAAGAGCTCATCGTACTCTTTGCGATTGCTATACCCCTAACTGAAGAGTTTAGCTATTTTTCCTTCCGTAGAAGTAGCGTCCGAAACAAGTATTAATTGCTCCTTCAAGAACCGTTCTTCTTGGTTTTCCTAGAGGACACCAGGACTGTAACCATGAATATAACCCTGGGTGTGAATTCTGGTCAACAGTATATGTGCCATGATGCACAAGAACACAACTTATACGCTGGGTTTTCCTGATAAGGAATAAAAGGCTGTGGTTCTGTCTTACCCCTTGAGTAGGCATAGCCATGTGTTAAATCTGTCTTCTTGGCAGTCATTTGAGCGTTTCCCTAGTTGAGAACACAGCATCGGACATGCTTTAGTGGTTGTGCGGACACCTCCTGAAAAATCGATTGGTCGTGAGGACCATCGATTGAGGATTTCCATCGTTGGGAACCAGAGCGTCGGCTGCGTCTCAGCGTAGTCTTGAAGATTGATTGGATATCTTGGCAAACCATTAAGGGCTACTCTTATGGGAAACAAGAGTCTCAGTGCTACTCTAGCACTAGAGTGAGCGTAGCGTTGAGAGATATGATCCGTCTTGTGAACCAACAACTAAGGGCTTACTTTACTTGTTTTTGAAGCACTGGCTCAGTCTTGGTGATAGTTTGAGCGCAGCAGTGAAAATTGAAGATTCCTATGGGTCAACGATTGAGGACTTGAAGAATTTGTCTTTCTGAATTCAAGTAGCCACTCAGATTCATTCGGGTTAGCGCCCCAGTGAGTATCTGAAAGTGATAACTTTCCAGGGTGGAGAGATAGATTTTTCTCTCTATTGAAACTACCCTGGTCTGAGTGTTAAGTGTACACACTTGTGATGGTTTGGTTAGGACCCAGTGAGCATTGACCGGACCTTTCGTTGTCCGATCCTGGTCTGAATAAAACTCATACTTCATTGAGCTTTGCCCAATCAGGGGCCTGCCATTTTCTGCCCCTGGCCCAAATGATAACTGTTACTCGCTAGATCTTATCCAACGAGCGGCCTAACGTTTTCCGCTCCTGGTGAGAGTGAAAGCTCTTACTCGGTTGAGTCTTGCCCGACGAGCGACCTAGTTGTCTGCTCCTCGTCTGAGAGATTATACTTTCTCGCTTAGGCCTTACCCAAGGAGCCACCTATGGTTGCCCATTCTTGGTCCGAGTGATAACTCTTATTCGCTCGGGCCTTGCCCGACGAGCGACCTCCGGTTGTCCGCTCCTGGTCCGAGTGATAATAACTCTTACTCGTTCGGCCCTTGCCCGACGAGCGACCTCCGGTTGTCCGCTCCTGGTCCGAGTGATAATAACTCTTACTCGTTCGGGCCTTGCCCGACGAGTGACTTCCGGTTGTCCGCTCCTGGTCAGAGTGATAATAATTCTTACTCGTTTGGGCCTTGCCCAACGAGCAGCCTCCGGATGTCCGCTCCTGGTCCGACTGATAATAACTTTTACTCGCTCGGGCCTTGCCCAGCGAGCGACCTATGATCGTCTGCTCCTGGTCCAAGTGTTTTAACCTTTACTCGCTTGGTACTTGTCCAACGAGCGACCTGCGATTTTCCGCTCCTGGTCCAGTAATAACTCTTACTCA
>JAEUYN010000405.1:0-101671 GCA_018257835.1 Euura lappo | reverse complement strand
CGTTGATGTGTTAGCGTTGCTCTGGACCAAGTCCGTTGCGTGGCTTTTCCTACTTGGAGGATTTTGGTATCAGGAATTTTGGGAATTTTTAAGGAGTTGAATTGATCGTTACACCGATTTGAATATTGATAGTGGTTGAGTTTCACTTACATTACGAAGTGGTTAAAGTTAATCCCAGTTTGTAAATTCTTGAATAAATGAATCACTGGGTTTCGTATAGCATACGAAATTTATACTCCTAGTGGAGGTGTGATATCCAATAGAAGATTGGATACAATAAATTGATTGAACAGATAAGGTGTTGTACCAAATACGATTGAAGCGCAAGATTTGAATTTTTTGAAAAGAATTCTAAGTTCTTGAATACTTTGAAATTTATAAAGCCTGGTATCGCACTGTTGGCCGAGGCCGCAAGGTTGATAGTTAGGCGAATGAGGGTGAGTTGAGCGCTCCGGCTCCTTTTATAGACGTTGTTTGGATTTCCTTTAACCCTTTCCTTCGTAGGTGACAGAGCAACCGTTTATTTGATTTGCTTATTCTATTACAATGTGCGTGATTGGTTTCGAGTTTCTCCTATTGGAAATTTTACACAGGTTTCGATAAATTGCTGTGGCTGCTGCCTGATTGTTAAGTGAAACTAATTATGTTGGCAAACCTTTATAATATTTAAAGTAGTTATTACTGAACTAAATTTATATTGAAACAGGATAATGGTTAATTTATTTCTTGCTTCGTTGATGCTGCTCGTCCGTCCTGCCGGTTCGAGGCGCCTCTTTCTTCTCCCCCTCACTCCTTCGCGTTGCAGCTGTTACCGAGGTTGCCTGCCCTCAGGCGTTTACGCACTCGGAAGCGTTGACAACTGCTATTTCCGCTCCTGCAGCTAGAACTCGAACTGGAGCTTGAGCTTTCGTCGGACGAGGAGTCCTCTGAATGGCTCATAACTCCAACGGGTTCGTGGGCCAGAAACTCCACTCTCTGCCTTTCGTTCTGCCACGACCTGGGTGGACTTTCGCACATCTCTAACTTCTCCAAGCGGTAGTCAGGGATGCTTGCCTTCACCTCACTATCTGGCTGCTCATCCTCCAACGGCCATCCTTCTACATAGGGTTCCGGGTTGAGCAGAACCAGCTCTCCGAAAAGAAAGGGCGGATAAAACCGTTTAGGGGTTTGAATAGTCTTCCCCTTCACCTCTGTTGGGATCTCCGGTCCACTTCTCCAAGGCCTGGGGCGGATTTCGTGGGTACCACGCCTCAACAGAACGAGGTCGTCACAATCCGTTGCTACGTTCGGCCTATATAGAAATTGGCAGAACACAACACAGACACACAAAAAAAAATCTTGATAAAAAAATTTATAAAAAAAAATATTATAATTCAACAAAAAATTCTTTTTATGGTCTTTTTGGAGTTCACCTCCTTTCACACGTGCCAGTGGTTGGGATGTTACATTTGCCCCCCTAAATTTTGTGACGTGATTGGTTTTTAATTTTCTAACGGAACAAAATTTACTTCATCGTTTTGTTTTTGATAATATTTTCTAAACATACTTGTATGAAATCGACCTCTTTCATCTCCCGTAATCGGATTAATTAATACGAATGTGGCTTGTCCAACTTGTTCTTCAAGTCTATACGGTCCTTCGTATAGCTCGAGGAATTTTGCAATTTGTTTTGCTGCTGGATTAGACACGTTGAGTGCTTTGATTAAGACTAACTCTCCGACCTTAAAACTAGTTATCTTATGTCCTAAGTTAAATCGATTGGCACGATTTTTGCCTTTTCTTATCATACGTTCTCTTACTAATCTAATTTGCCTCTCAAGTGTGTCTTGTGGCACTTCTTTCATGAGTTCTAAGCCCATGATGTCTTCCCAGAAACGTTTCGGTTTCGTTCCCAAAAAGATTTCGTTCGGAGTTTTCTCCGTTGTATCATGATAAACCTCGTTGATGCAATCTTCTATGCATGAGATCCATGATACCCATCCACTGTGTTGCTTTGTTAAGAAAGTTCGGAAAAATCGACCCAATTCGCGATTTACCCGTTCTACTATATTCCCTTGTGGGTGTCTTATTGATGAAAAAATTAATTTTATATTTTCAGACTCTAATTTATTTTTCCATTTATCTGAAGTGAACTGTGTTCCATGATCATTGATTATTTTCGCCGGTTTTCCGTACTCTGGAATGTAGCGTTCAAAAATTCTTTGAATTGTTGCTTCGGTTGTTGCACGTTGCAAAGGATATAATTTGACGAATTTGCTGAAGGCATCGATCGTTACTAGAATGTGTTTTGCCCCCCCTCGACCGGTAGGCAACGGGCCGTAATAATCAATCGACAACAAATCTCTCGGACCTTCAGGCACGATATTTTGCATCTCAGCATGGCACGTTTGATTTGATACTTTACACCTTTGGCAAACTTCGCATGTTTTTAACACGTTTTGTATTACTTTTCGTAATTTTGGATAATAAAACTGTTCGTTTAACATTTTAAATACTTTACTAGGTCCAATGTGACCATAAAGTTCGTGGTTTTCCCATATAAAGTCGTGAACTAACTCTTCCGGGAGGTAAATTAAATTTACGGGATCTAATGTCCTTTTGACTACGAGTCCGTTCTCGATTTGGAATCGTGTCTGAAATTCCGCAGGTACATTCAACTGATTGTTGTAAATGCTTTTAATCGTCGGATCCGCTTGCTGCAGTTTTCTCAAATTTTTAAGTTTTTTAACGATCGCAGGATTTGGTTGCCTCGCGAGCATCGTTGCAATTTGTACTACGCCCGGTTCCCGTTCATCTACGCCTTTGCCATCGCATGGATATCGACTCAGGGTATCCGCGACAACGTTTTCGCTCCCTTTGCAATATTGAATGTTAATATCGTATTCTTGAATATACAAAATCCATCGACCCAGTCTCGAGTTGGTTAGTTTACACGTTTTAAGAAATGACAATGCTTTGTGGTCTGTAATTACGACGATTTGCGTTCCCAGTACAAAACTCCGATATTTTTGTAAAGCCCACACAATCGCGAGAAGTTCCTTTTCCGTAGTAAAATACCCGGTTTCGGCGCCCTTGAGCGTTCGACTCGCCATCGAAACTACCTCATGTTCTCCCAAATCATTTTTTTGATATAAAATCGCACCAATTGCATAATCGCTTGCATCGGTTTGCAAATAGAATGGCTTAGATAGATCAGGATACTTAAGAATGACGGATTCGCAGAATAGTTTCTTTACCCGTTGAAATGCGTCTTCTTGCTCCGTTTCCCAACGCCATTTAGTACCTTTTTTGATTAGCTTCAGGAGCTCGATCGTGTTGTGTGCGTGTTTGTGCGTAAACCGCGTGTAAAAATTAATTAAGCCTAAGAATGCTCGCAGTTGCTTAATGTTTTTAGGTCGAGGATATTCTCTAATCGCTCGGATTTTATCCGGGTGTGGTTTGATACCTTCTTTGTTTAGAATGTACCCGAGAAACTCAACCTCTTCTTGAAAAAAATCAGACTTTTCAAAATTTAACGTGACGTTATGTTGTTCGAATTTACTTAACAACCGCTCGATGTGTTTCATGTGCTCTTCGAACGATTTCGAGATGCATAGCAAATCATCAACAAACGTTAATGTGAACTCGGTCGCTTCTTGTAATACCAAATCAAGCCCTCTAACTAGACTCGCTAAGCTCGTCTTTAATCCAAACGGGGTTACCGTGAATTCGTAACAATTTGCATTGTACTGGAATGCAGTATATTTTCTGCTGTCTGGATGGAGCGGTATTTGCCAAAAACTTGCAGTTAAATCGAGACTCGACATGAATTTTACATTCTGGCATTTTTGAAACAGAATCTCCGATGATTGCGCACACTCGTAGTCCGGTTGCATTATCTTGTTCACCTGCCGTGCATCTAAACACAGCCGTACCGTTTTATTTTTCTTTGGTATGACAACCAGCGGGTTGATATACGGACTCTTAGACCTAGTAATAATTCCAAGCTCTAGCATTCTTTTTATTTCAGCTTCCACTGGATCGCGAAACATCATTGGAATTGGATACGACCGCATGAAGTACGGCTCGTCCTTCTTAATTTCTAGTTTGTGTTCATAAACACTGATTCGACCTGGTCGCTTTTTGAACACATCTTTATATTTCCACATCAAGTTTTTGAATTGCGTCTTTTGTTGCTGATTAAGCATTTTAATCGAATTTACTTTCTCATCAACCTCCGCACGCGAAATATCGTACTTATCTTCCGAAGTGTCGATTTGCTGTACCGCATTGAGACCAACCGCAGCTGACTCGTTTTTATCCGCTATCCGGATTATTTTTATATTGTTAATGTTTTCCCATTCGTCGCTAGGATCGACGAATTCTAATTTTGTTCGGTGACTTTCACCTTGAACCGTAATATTTTGATTTTCATAATCAATTAATGATTTCATTTTAACTAACAGATCGTTACCGATTATACAATTTTGAATTAATTTTGGTACGACGAGGAATGTTGCATCTTCCTCGTGTTCTTTGAAAGCTACTTGCAAATAGATCTGTTTTTGTATTCGTATAGGTTTGGCACCAGTGGCTACCTGTAGTCTTGTGTTACTCACAGGTAATATCTCGAATTTCCCGAGTTTATTTTTATTTTCCTCGAGCCAGAGCTCGTTGAGGCATGACACTTCACTGCCAGAATCAATGAGTGCTAAAGACGCTACGTTATTTAATTTTATTTCGACAAACGGACATTTTAACCTGATTTGCTCAGTATCGGTCTTGCCGGTATCATCATCGCCAAGCAAATAGTCCTTAGGGTTTTCAAATAATGAAGCGCACTGCGTTACGTTATACTTCTCTTGATCAACAATGACTTGACAACTTCTTTGATTAATCTCCGATATTAATCGCTTTATTTCCTCTTTTTCTTTCGCAATTACCTGTTTGTCTGGGGCATGAATTTGGTAATTTTGTTCGCTTTTGTTTTTAAATTGATAATTTTCTATCATACCCCCGCTCAGTTTCCCAATTTAGGCAATTCGAATGATTGATTTGTGGTTGGAGGCGCTTCCTCCACCTGTAAGTGACTATTATTATACTGTCGCGAGTTATTTCGATGCTCGGTGTCGAACGGCTTCGGTTTGGCACCGAAATATTGTGGGTTACTAGGTGGCCTTGCCTGTGGGGCCTTGTATGTGTTATTCGCCGCGTATGAATGAGTTCCCGGTTTGTTTTGATTTCGATTCTGTTCGGTATCCGTGCGATTTGACTGTAGCGTCGCCTCGTTAGGCATACCTTCTCTCATCTGGTTCGGTCTCCTCGCATTATCGAACTTTTCCAACAATGTGATTAGTGCTTGGATATCACCGATACCCCTCGTCAACACCGCGCTTTGAATTATTTCGTCAAAGTGACGTGATAAGCATTCGACGATCTCATTATCTGGTATTATTGGTTTCAAATCTTTCGCGCTTCTGAACCGCCTTATAGCATATTCTACGCGAGTTTCATGATTCTCCGGTCGATACGATCCGAATTCTAAATTCTTTTTAACCTTTCTCTGAGTTTCCTCACTCCAGAATTTTCTTTCGAATTTACGTTTGAAATCCGCGAATCTATCGGTCGGTTCAGCAACGATCTCCCACCATTCTTGAGCAATGCCCCCCAGACTCTGTCGAATCATTCTGCCGATCTCAATCTCGTTCATTCCGCGTGATTCGCAAAATTTTTCGAGTTGATGCAAGAAACTCATTGGTTTTTCCTTGAAAGTTCCCTCGAAACTCGGTATCTTAAGATCGCGTTCCCAACTGGGCGTTATAGTCGAATAGTTTCCGATCCCAATTGATCTTCGAACCGTTTGTGACTCTATTCTTTGTAACTTATCATCTAATTCGCGTTTTTGTTGTTCGTGCTTTTGAACTTGTTCGTTGTAAAGTTTCTTTTGCTGCTCAATTTCATTATGCAACGTAGTAATTAATTCTTCGACATTGAATCGGCTTGTTTCATTAGCTTCGCTAAAGTTTTGACGTAAAAGATTTAATTCTGTAGTTAAATCGTTGCGGGTTATATCTAACGCGGTATTTTGCACAACCGTGATTTGACTGATTTGACTCTCGAGCGCTCGCTGTACCTCGAGTATGTTTGTTTGTGTTTTTGCCTCGACCTCGGCTATTCTCTTAAGCTGGTCTTGGCTTGATTTGACGCTGTTATCAACGATTTTGTTTAGGTTTAACGCGATGTCTCTTTTGTTCTCCGCTATCTTAGCCTCAAGGATTTGTTTTTCTGATTCTATTTTCGCGTTGAGCGCTGTTTCTGTGGTCTCACGCCATTTCGATTGTTCTTCCCTGAATAACGCAAATTCTTCTCTTAAAATTTTTCTTAATTGATCCGCGTCCGTCATACTCGTCGTGCTGTTATGATCAGGACTACCGATTTGTGAATCTTCAATTATTTCTTCAACCGCGTCGTCTTTTGACTTTTGTTTATCCTTCTTATCCCCCATTTCAACTGAATTTATTGTCTTGATTCCTCTTTTCGCGTTTCTTTACGTTAACCGCGTCGAGCCCCACGTTCGGACGACAATTTTATGTAACATACTACTCTTTTTTTTTTTTATGCTTAGACAGACAGTCTCGACTGTTGTCAATGAATACTAGTGCTGCTCGGCTGGAGGTTCTCTTCTTTCCCTGGGCTTCCCGGTCCGTCGTATTAAATGCAGTGAACGAAATAGAATATTTTCAATAATGAGGAATCAGACGATTACTTAATGTGCCTTCCCGCTTCGAGGGTCGGCGTGCAAACGCGAATCTGAAATGGATAAAAGAGTACTCCGGGCAGGGCGCTACCGCAACCCGTTCTTTCGTATTTCTAGATTGTCAGTGCAGAAGCACCGGTCAACGTTACTGACAATCTCCGTTGATGTGTTAGCGTTGCTCTGGACCAAGTCCGTTGCGTGGCTTTTCCTACTTGGAGGATTTTGGTATCAGGAATTTTGGGAATTTTTTAAGGAGTTGAATTGATCGTTACACCGATTTGAATATTGATAGTGGTTGAGTTTCACTTACATTACGAAGTGGTTAAAGTTAATCCCAGTTTGTAAATTCTTGAATAAATGAATCACTGGGTTTCGTATAGCATACGAAATTTATACTCCTAGTGGAGGTGTGATATCCAATAGAAGATTGGATACAATAAATTGATTGAACAGATAAGGTGTTGTACCAAATACGATTGAAGCGCAAGATTTGAATTTTTTGAAAAGAATTCTAAGTTCTTGAATACTTTGAAATTTATAAAGCCTGGTATCGCACTGTTGGCCGAGGCCGCAAGGTTGATAGTTAGGCGAATGAGAGTGAGTTGAGCGCTCCGGCTCCTTTTATAGACGTTGTTTGGATTTCCTTTAACCCTTTCCTTCGTAGGTGACAGAGCAACCGTTTATTTGATTTGCTTATTCTATTACAATGTGCGTGATTGGTTTCGAGTTTCTCCTATTGGAAATTTTACACAGGTTTCGATAAATTGCTGTGGCTGCTGCCTGATTGTTAAGTGAAACTAATTATGTTGGCAAACCTTTATAATATTTAAAGTAGTTATTACTGAACTAAATTTATATTGAAACAGGATAATGGTTAATTTATTTCTTGCTTCGTTGATGCTGCTCGTCCGTCCTGCCGGTTCGAGGCGCCTCTTTCTTCTCCCCCTCACTCCTTCGCGTTGCAGCTGTTACCGAGGTTGCCTGCCCTCAGGCGTTTACGCACTCGGAAGCGTTGACAACTGCTATTTCCGCTCCTGCAGCTAGAACTCGAACTGGAGCTTGAGCTTTCGTCGGACGAGGAGTCCTCTGAATGGCTCATAACTCCAACGGGTTCGTGGGCCAGAAACTCCACTCTCTGCCTTTCGTTCTGCCACGACCTGGGTGGACTTTCGCACATCTCTAACTTCTCCAAGCGGTAGTCAGGGATGCTTGCCTTCACCTCACTATCTGGCTGCTCATCCTCCAACGGCCATCCTTCTACATAGGGTTCCGGGTTGAGCAGAACCAGCTCTCCGAAAAGAAAGGGCGGATAAAACCGTTTAGGGGTTTGAATAGTCTTCCCCTTCACCTCTGTTGGGATCTCCGGTCCACTTCTCCAAGGCCTGGGGCGGATTTCGTGGGTACCACGCCTCAACAGAACGAGGTCGTCACAATCCGTTGCTACGTTCGGCCTATATAGAAATTGGCAGAACACAACACAGACACACAAAAAAAAATCTTGATAAAAAAAATTTATAAAAAATATTATAATTCAACAAAAAATTCTTTTTATGGTCTTTTTGGAGTTCACCTCCTTTCACACGTGCCAGTGGTTGGGATGTTACAATTCATATTCATACAAAAACATATATTTTCTAATACGTTCAGTTATTCAGGTTAGACACTGTAACGTATTCAACAACTCACTTATTAATATATCACGTTCGAATTTAAAATCAGAAAATTCAATAATCAGTATCAGAACTTAGAATCAAAACCTCACACACACACACACACACACACACACACACAATCATTAGAAGACAAACCGACACATCGAAACATCGCTACTCTGGCAACAACATTACACACACACAAATATTTGTTTAACACACACACGTAAACTCAAAACAGCATGTTATATTAGAATTAAGGATACTTCTTGTACATACAACTCAACCAGACCATACATGTGACACTTACAAATAAAAGGAGATTAACACGGATAGAAGAGAACAGAAAAGCGTAAATAGTATCAATGCGCGCCATATAGAAAAACTGAGGAGTTCGTGGGTCAGTCCCCTCTCGTAAAATTTGAAGAAATGTGACTACGCGCACCGAGAAATAATGCGGAAACCGAGCCGTAATGGTAAATCAGAACGCGATCAGAGTCACTTCGGTCCGGCTCAGTCGTGCCGATTTTTCGAGTATTAACTTCGGTCAGTCCCTTTGGACAATTTGGTACGTAATTCGTGGGAGCCGTCCACGAATTTACGAATTTAGAATCGATTTTCTGACTTAGAAAATTTTTGAAAAATTTCATTTAAGGCGACAGCCTTCCTAATTGCGGAAAAATTTAATTCAATATCATAAACTTGATCACTTACACAGTCGCTAACCTTTCTTTTTAGTTTGTTATTATCAAACTCAAATTTAATTAACCAAACGTATCTCTTACACTATTTTCTGTTCTTTTGCTCGCGCATCATCTTCACTATCAATATAAATCTGTCTAACTGCTAATCATTTTCACCTACATAACATTCACTCCTCAGTTAATTGCTCCGTTCCTGAAATATCCTCTGAAAAATTGGTTTAGTCCTCAGTGAAGAGTGCGGTTAGTAGTAACGCCCGGACTTTCGAGAAAGGGAAGCACCAATGCCGTAGCCTCGACACTGAGTCCTCTCGTTATTAGCTCAGGTAGAAAATTCCTTTCCTTGAGGTAATTCGTTACCTCATTGCACAAAAACCACGAGAGCAGGTGTTAATTGATCTAGGTACCTTATCGAAGCCCTGAGAAAGTCTTTCTCAACAAAAACAAAATTTTCTATCAGTACGAGTGCTATCAAAGTAAGAATTTCAGGAATATCGATGAGTGGTTAAATCTCAAGTGATAGTAATGAAACTCGTTTAATATTAGTTTAATCGGAGTGATCGTGCCATATAGTGATGTAACGAACCCATCAATCCATTCGCCATATATAGCAAGTACCTGGCACAATACCTACGAGAGCGAGAGAGATATCGGCCACTCACAACCGTCAGTTGCTCGGCTCGTATCCTCGTACCTAAGAGACCCAGAGTTTCGGAGTCCGAGCGAAATAGGAGACAATAAGAGAATCAGTAGGTGACGAACCATCATACAGGCGAGGTGATATCTATGGATATATGTGCGAATCTACGAGCTGTTGCCAAATACCTATCGGCGATTTAAATTATCAACTACCTACGGAGTCCAGGAGGACTCATCTGTACTTTTCCTGTACTTTTCCTTGTGATTATTTCATCAATATAGTCACTTTGCACGAATATCATTTGTGGAGTTCTTTGATATAACATCATTTTCCTCGCCTGTCATCTATCTCACATTGTAAACTGCTGGATCACCTATATCAACGCTGTGATTGTCTCCATGAACCTTATCGTAATCGTGTCAATGACTTAGTCTTTTTTGAACTGTGAATATTCGCCAGTGAACATTTTTTCTGTGATATATCATTGCTAAACCTGACTGTCATAACCAAAATTTGTCTACGAAGAAGATTTTAAAGTGTTGGATGTGTGCATGTGTGAATGAGATTAGTTGATAAGTCTTAGTTTTTACACGGAGAAAAGATTATGACAATCACTGTCATAAGTGGTATAATAGGATCGACTTATATCGGAGTTCGAGCTTTGGTGCAATACACATGTTCACTGGTAATAAGAATATACGAATCAAACTTCAATGGGTATAGGAATATTTACCACAAGTATGGGAAACGCATATTTCAATATTAGCAATAGGAGATTTGGATGGAAAATATACGAATATATTTTCCACTGCAGATGTATTAATAATTATTGTTGGATGAGAACCTTAAAGATTATTATACGCAGTATTAGGACTCCATACTGTCGTGTATAAAACGTTCTTTTATTCTTCATAGTTACATGTGAGATATTCATAATATCATGTATAATACGGAGAAATACATTACTTGTTATACTTGATATAGGATACATTTGCTTCTGCAGTATATCGTATAGTGCCAAAGTTATTTAATAGGTTATAAGCCGCGTGGTAATCAATGATACTCGGGTATGACACCACGTCATATCTTACAGATTTCAAGTGTCTACATATTGTCGAAAAACAGCTATACAACACGTTGTAGCCACTTCTATAAAGTATGATAATCATTCTCATACTGTCGAGTTTTTGCCCTCATAATCGACATGGCAGCGAACAGCAGACGCCGCTAAGAATTAAAGTCATACAGATTCAAACTATTTTTATTTAATTGAAGAATGATTGTATAACCCGTGGGAGCTACTTCTATACAGTATGAGGTTCGTTCTCATACTGCTGAGTTCCAGCCCCCCACTACTGTACCATACGATTCAGCCATAGGTAATTGGTCTATGCCTTCGAAAGTTATCCGTTGGACAGAGGAACGTGAAGACGTCTCTTACGTCTGTCGTAGAAATCGCGATTGTTTAGACTGTGCAGTTGCAGAAAAGTGGGTGTTCAAGTAATTGGTTCCTGTATAATCAAACGGTTACATTATACATTGCTAAATTGAGCCGTTCGCTGCAACAACAACTTAAGTCGACTTAAGTTTTGGCCGAAAATAGGCGATTGAAGATTCGACGGTGGTACCTCGAGCACGATGCGCGTGCCGCTTGTTATGGTCATCATAGCGTTAAAAGTCAACAGAAACATCACAAATTTACAGGGAATATAGCTAATAGTGTCTGGAACACCGAGATAAGCGTCTCTCAAGAAATCACTTGAGTCGACTTGAGTTGTTGTTACAGCGAACGGCTCAATTATGGATGTGAAATCCCTGTCTGAATATTCTATTAAGTCAATCCAACCATTGTTTGTCAACCAAACCATATTATACCATTGAGAGTGATTTGTTACCCCAATGCTGAATAAAAAACCTTATTAACCCGTAACACAAGGCTTGTCGTATTTACCTAATTCCATAATACCTATTACACGAGTAACGATGTAAGAGAGCTATACTCAGTCACAGTCACTACGAGGATACTTTAAGAGACAACTATACTGACTCACAGTATGTATAAGCCTGTATAGCACTAGTCTTCATTTGCACATATCAAGAATCCTCATTTTGGCTTGCTGTCACATCGGAAGAGTATAATTATAGCTACTGTACAGTATGTCAATGAATACCATGCGGCTAACTGACGTTACAAAATAGTATGCCAATGGGTACTATACGGCTGATGCGGAACAGCATCATATTAGTAGCTGTCGACTCTTACACCGACTGACTGACGTTACACAATAGTATGGCAATGGGTATTATACCACTGGTTCAGAACGCTACTATATTTTCAATGATACCGTCTAATACATTTTGATAGCCATTATAATATATTACTTTGTGTATATTATGTGACGTTGAGGGATCCTTTTAATACAGTATATATCAATAATTATCACATTTCCGACAAAAGTCAATCCTCCTATACGGTATGGGACTATTCATTATATTTTTGTGGTAGTGGTTGATATAATCTTTTCTCCGTGTACATATACACCTTATACATTGATTTTCGGTCTCCCTCTTCGCTGTATTTCATCGTGTTTCCTCGTATCTCTAATGCTCGACTCAATTACATTAATAAAGCCACATCAAAGATCGACTATTAGACATTCCATTCGGCCTCAGAACTCTCATTCACTCCAAGACCTCATCCCTAGAGTAATTGCTTTGTTATTGATATTTATTTTAGACTTTCCTACCCTTAGCGTTAGCTGTATCTCAATTCATCGTTCTCGTTCTCATTCTCGTTCTCGTTCTTAGCGCGCATGCGCAACCACGATCTCGTGGCCTCTGCTACTGCCTTGACAAGAATAATGAAGCAGTACCCTCTGCCGCTACCGCGCTCAACTACGCATAGCGCATATACCTCTTGCGGTAGCACGCAGTACCTACTGCCGCGAACTGCGAAATATGAATGCTGCTTTTTCACCGACTCGATGAAAAAATGAAGGCTGTATATTCCTTATTCCGCTTGCTTGACAACGAGTGAGCATTCCGCAGTTAGTGAAAATATATTATTCAAGAACATTGAACAAGGACAGCATCCCGAAAGGTGTGAATCAAACAATTAGAAGCAAATCCACAGGTATCGGTAAGTAATAATATACCTCCATTACCCATTATCAATCATGAGCAAATGCATCTCACATCGGATGAATACAAAAATAGTACGTCCAGCCCAATTTGTTTTTTACTAATGAACAAAAAATATTGACCTAATTGTCCTCCTTTGGAGCGCGTTACAATTACGGGATTTTCTTATTCAATGTATCTCGTTCTGTGGGTACCATTTTGTACCTTGGGGCTGTCCATAAATTACATGACGCACTTTTTGGGCAATTTTGAACACCCCCCCCCCAAGGTATCAAAATGATGCAATTGAAAATAAACAATAATAATTTTTCAATCTGATATAAAATGTGAAAGTTTATCGTTATTTCGAAAACGCTCCAATTAGCCGATTTGGATTTTGCCTCCAACGTTGCACGTATTATTTTCATTTCATATACCTATTAGTAGTTTGCGAAAAAAGAATGGGGTCAGATTTTTTATCTCCTCAATTGGAACAAAATTTGAGAAAATACAATGGATCGAAAATTACTACGTTGTGACGTCACCCGTGCTAAGGTATACCTGTACATATATATAGCAAAAACGCTGGTATTGAATTGCCTGAAACGTTTGTGATTATCATTTTCAACTAAAAAATAAAACAAGACTTCGTCATTTCGATATGCTGTACACAGCAGTAGTAGTAGTATCATCTTTATTTCAGCCCCGCGGCCAATAAATTATTTCCTCTACAATACAATTTATACCCTTGCGTATAGCAGCTCTTGTACTGACTAATTGCTCATTAAACACTTAGACTGACACTACGTGCCCGTTACAGCTTATTCATACATATACAATTTAGGATCCTACAAATACAACTCTTTCCACTATTCTTTCGGAAACTTGCCGAGGGAGGCCCCTCTCCTCCCTTATCACTTTTTCCTACGCCTTCCGGATACCGTCTACGCCTGGATTCTCGTTCTACCTCTTGTTCTCCTCCAGACTTCCTTCACCCAGCTCCAACTGCTCCTTACCTCACCGCTTTCGTCTAGGACCTTCCGTACATTCCAATCCCCTGCACTCCAATTCGCCCTGCTCTTCAGTACGTTCCGATCCCTCGTGGACTCTCCTGCGTACCGGTCCTTCCTGGTCCCTCCTGCAAGATCCCGCAGTGATAGGAAGTGAATAAGGAATTCGTCTATAGTCCAAAAGTAAGTAACAGACGTACGTTTATTATCGTAAAACTTAGCGTTGGATTCGAGATTCAAACTCGATACAAAATCCCAATTGGTATCTTCACGTTTCCTCAGCTCTGTGTTGATATCTCGCGAGCCGCCCTGCACTCCGATTCTCCCTGGTCTTTCCTACGTTCCGATCGTTCGTGGACTCTCCTGCGTTCCGGTCCTTCTCGTTCCGTCGTAGTGACTCGTGTCAACCAGCCGGTCCTCGTCCATCCTGCAAGATCCTTCCTCGCGCAGTGATAGGAAGTGAATGAGGAATTAGTCTACAGTTCAACAGTAAGTAACAGACGTACGCTTATTATCGTAAAACTTAGCGTTGGATTCATAATTGAAACTCGATACAACATCCCAATTGGTATCTTCACGTTTCCTCAGCTCTGTGTTGATATATGTTATGTGTAGTATAGAAATGCCTTATCGTGCACCAATTCTTGCCTGGTTGGCAGCGAACAGGAGGATTCAGCGGCAGCGGGATATCTTCGTAAACCAGCGGATTATGTGCATCCGCATCTTACTGTTAGTGCAGATTTGGCTGAGAAGAGCGAATCGACAGGTAAAAGGAATAGATACATGCAATACATGTATACATATAGTAAATTTAACTAGGTATTTGCCTCTCGCATTTGAGCATTACCGTTCGCAGAGAAATCATTGATTGAGTTATTTTTGTTAACTGCCTAAAAATATTTCAGCGTGGACCTTACTGTAGAGTCGTCGGATACGTCAACCGTTTTCTTGGGGCGATTTTGCGAGGTGAGCAGCGCGTCACCAGGGAAAATTTGCGGATCAATCCGAATGTTCTGCGTCGCTTGGTTCTCCACTGTTCGAACATTCCAAAATGGTCGGGGTGGACAATCGAACTGCAGGTAACTCTTCGTTCCCGAAATATGTGTTAATAACACCTAATCTTCATCATCTCTACAATACAATTACATTAATACATAACTTTGACATTTTCCAGGTCATCATATTTCTATTTTGGCTGGCCTGTGGCACTTCCTATCGTGTAGTGGGACTTTGTTTCGACATCCCCAGATCGACAGTACATAGGACGGTCCACCGTGTACTGAACAGAGTAGTTTCGCTCATACCGCGTATAGTCCGTCTGCCGCAAGAGGCAGATCTCCCAGGGATCGGGTTAGCCTTCGCGAGAAGAGGCCGAAGCGCTGTGTTCAGGCAATGTGTGGGTGCCATAGATGGCTGCTACGTCCGAACACTTTGCCCTGTCGCTCTGCATGACCAATACTTTAATAGAAAGCAGTTTTACTCGTTGAACTTGCAAGCAATGGTGGACCATACTGGTAAATTCATCGACATTTTAAGTGGGTACCCGGGTTCCGTACACGACAGCAGAATTTTTAGAAACAGTCCGCTATTCCAAAATCACCTGTATCCGCCTGAAGGACACTTTATTATTGGTGATAGCGGTTACCCTTGTAGGCGGAATCCCGTCGCAATAATAACGCCATTTCGAGAACGAGAACCACTGACGCCGGCCCAGCGTGCCTTCAACCTTGCCTTGAGCAGAGCTAGGGTGATCGTCGAACAAGCTTTTGGTATGCTGAAGGCAAGGTGGCGCGTTATATTTACGAAAGCGCTCGAAGTCAAAATTCGAACTGGCATAAAAGTCGTAGCTGCATGCACCGTATTGCATAACATTTGTGTCACGGAAGGCGACGTGATCCGGGCCGACGCAGTACTTCCTCCGCTTCCGCCACGCAGAATGCCGCGGGATGAAGAGGATGGGAGTGGCTTTAGGAATCTTCTTTCAAGGCTTTTTACTGCAGAGCAGAACATTGTTTGAATCGCCTTCCGTTGCCAGTTCTGACACAAAGTGGTCTGATTTCATGCCATTACCCGGCGTATTGAAAAACTTTTTTTTTTCCTCCTCCAGTCATCCGGCGTATTGCCGATGTCAACTTTTCCCATGGACCGCGTTCTAGTATTATAGTATATGTATAGTATGTATATATATATAGGCTCAGTAACATGGCGAATAATCACCCGCAAATCGACTTTTTCTCTGTGCCAATCTCGGTTTTCAAGGGGGCGTGTCGTACGGCGTTGTTCATTTTCCAATAATTTCGTCTGGTTGCGTGAATACTCTTACCTGATATATGTTTGTATGAGGCCAGGTGTCTCCTCGTGTATTCAACCCGCGCGTATTTACTCTCAGTTCCGCCATTATCTGTCTTCTGCTACTACTTTCAACCCTCCATCTATATCTCGCTTCGGCTTTGTTGAGTTAGCTAACTATACTTTATTTTTACGAATGTTATTGTTATTCGATTTACTATATTATACTTTTGTTATTACCATTTATATTATTATGTACAAAGGGATTTATCCCGTAAATAAATAAATAAATAAATAAATATGGGGCATTCCATGTCAAACCGACCCCTCATGAGCGCGACACCCTGGGATTTCGATGCCCTGGTCGAAAACACGAAGCCAATACCTGGTCATATTTCGAGCGAATCAGTGCGTACATGAGTGGACGGCATACGATTACACCGGTCGAAATCATCGATCCATTGCGGGGGTTCAACAACGTTCAGTCGCCCTTGCGCCTGAACATGTATCCGCATCCGCATCCGTATCAGGATCCCTATTGGCATCTGCATCAGCATCCGTATCCGCATCCGCACCAACACCTTCGAGTAGCGGAATACGGAACTGCAGAGCTTGCTGCAAACGTCCAGCTGCAGCGTCTGATCCCGAATCCGATGACGATTTACCTGATGGTATCGTGATCAACAACAAGAACAACAAAAAATCTTCCGTGATGGCTGAGAAAGCTGCGGCTGGAATAATAGCTGAAATGCGTGCGTAAATAGACAGAGGAGCAGGCGGAAGCACGTCGTTCCGAAAAAGCGATGCTCGAAGCAATGGAAAAATTCTTTGGGCATAAGTAATATTTTGAATATGTATAGTATGTACTAGGGGGGCTTTGCCCCCCTGCGCGCTTCGCGCGCCAACCCCCCGTTCGCTGTTTATATTTGTGGTCATTTTTTTATTTATTCACGTAGAAAGTAATATAGTTTTTTGTTAAGTAGTAGTAGTAAACGATCTTTATTTTTCCATTTTTGAGTAGTGGCTCTCCAGCTTACATTGTTACTATTTCTGTGGGTTTGTACTTATTGAATGGATGCAACCATTCTTCTATAAACATCAAACTACATATAGGGTGGCTGATAACTGCTCGGTCGCAGTTCAAATAGAGGATTAGCAGCCTAGTCTTCATTTTGTCTGTTGGCTTATTTTTATTGGGTTCTTATTTTCATTTTTGTTATTCTTAGTGCGTGGTTGGCATATGTTGGCTAAAATTTGGTTAAAACAAAGCGAAATAATAAAAAATAAATAAAATAAAATAAATGTAAATTTGAAATAAATATTTTTGTCTAAAGCTTTTAGAATCTTTTAGAATCTTGTTGTCGGCAGTAGCGGATTATACCTGTTATAATTGTTGAAGGCAGTAGCTTGTGGGCCTTCCTTCTTGAGGTAGGGATCGAGGTGGTAGGCTAGTCCTTCAATTGTGTTTGTGTGTATATCCTTGAGTCTCTTTTTGTATGGTATTTCCCCGGTCATTTGGAGTAGGTCTTCGGTTGGAAAAGATATTGGTAGTCCAGCAGCTCTTTTAAGAATCACCTTGTACGTGGATTCCAGTTTTGTTAGGTTGGAATTGGATATGTATGGGAGTAACGAGTTGATTCCGTAGTCCAGTATTGGTAGGATGCAGGCTCTGATGACTTTATATTTGATGTTGATGTCGACATTACTGTGCCATCCGATGATAGAGGCAAGACACATTGCCACTGATTTTGCTTTGTTGATCACATTGCCTATGTGTTGGGTCAGTTTGAGTTGTTTATTGATTGTAACTCCAAGGTATTTTATTTGCGATGAGAGGTGGATTTCTGTGTTCCCTATTGTCATTGATTGGTCATGTTTGCGTTTTTTCGAGAATACAATGGCCTGGGTTTTTTCGGGATGCATTTCAGTCCCCATTTGTGATAGTAGCTGAAGATTACTTCCGTAGCTAGAGCCGCTGCGTGCATGGCAATGTCAGGATTCTTGGCCGCTAGGTGTATCAGCAATATAGAGGTTGAAGAGAATAGGCCCCAACACAGAGCCCTGCGGTACTCCATGGGGTACCGGCGTCAGTGCACCCAGTGTGTTCTGGTATTTGCCACAAATTTGTCTGCCCGTCAGGTAACTGCCTATGATTTTTATTAGGTTTGCCTCAGTGTTTGCTTGTTCCAGTTTATAAAGTAATGCGCTATGATTAATGCTGTCAAATGCCTTGGACAGATCAGTGACCACCATGCAGGCAGATAAATTTTCTTCTAGTTGCTTTTCCAGTATGTGGGTGGTTCTGAGGAGTTGAGACTGTGTGCCTTTACCAGTTGTGAAGCCGTGCTGCGAGTCCGGAATATTCTGGAGTAATGGCTTGAGTCTGTTGAGAATGACTCTTTCAAGTACTTTGCCAGGGATATCTAATAAGGTGACTGGCCTGTATGAGGAGGCTTGGTTAATAGGTTTCCCCGATTTGTGTAGGAATATACAGGTTCCTGTTTTGAAGCTGTCCGGAAACAGGTTGCGGCATAAGCAGTAGTTGATTATTTTCACAAATTTGATTTGGAGGTTTGGATGCATTGCCTTCAGTGGTGTTTTTTGTTAAGGAAGTACCTCTACGACAGTCTCAATAAAATTTAGTTCAAGTTCGCGTAATCAGTCAGTGCGCATAAGTTTGAATAATTTTATCCTCAAAACTCATCATTTACTTCAAAATGCGTAATATTAGCACTGAAGTGATTGAGATCGTAAATAATATTTGTGAATATCAAAAAAGTAGGACTCTTCTTCAATCTGCGGGACAACAGTTTCGGTTAGGACTGTCCGCAGACCGGCCTTTGAATGGGTTAACGTAAAAGAACGCAGTTGCGCAAGTGTGAGGCAAGACCGACTATGAGAGGGAGTCGACGATATTTCGAACTTTCCACGTCTATATTTTCGAAAATGAACGGTAAAGGATTGTGAAATTTTCAGAGAATATCCCGGTAGTAGCCCTTTTTACCTGCGTGTTTTTTTGTGAAATTACTGACGATGGTTCGAGCACCAGAAAAGAAAACGTGGCATTTACGTGCGTTAGGAATGGGGCTTACGTGTAAGGATTGCTGATTTTGATTGCAATTATCTCACGTATGGAACGGTCAGTCCCATTAGAATTGCACAGACATTTAGATAGCATCTGAATCAATACGTGGGCGAAGTTTCAGAGATTTCTACTACCTTAATTTCGTGAAGTTGAAATTGTGCTATACCTATGTTTGAAAATTTTGTAGACTCATTAGTAATTTAGAAACTTTCATCGATCTCGATATATCCACATAATACATATGTATATCGATTTATCGGATTCGATATCTATATAAATCAATGTATCGGATTCGTTATCGATATGTCGAGATCGAGATCGTAATATATCGATGTATCAAATTCGGAATCGATATTGTATATCGACACATGGAATTGTATACATATAGATGTCTCAGATTCGATATAGATATATCGGTTCAATAATAGTACATCGATCTGAAAATCGGAATGAAAAAAGAGTGATTTTTTTTTTCAAAGTCGCCATGATGTGTGCTACGCACACAAAATAGGATAGGCTTGTACAGGGTTTCTAAGGGATTCTTTATATGAACGGGGTTCACATAGGTAAAAAATAAAAAATTCGCGCCCTGACGACTGACTGACTGGGTCAGTCTGTCACACAAACCCGTGTACGGACTGAGTGTGTATGTCTGTACATAGATGTCCCCACCGGGCTTCCGTAGTGCACGGCCAACCTTTCGGGGATGTTGTACAGTTACGAGAGGTACTGGAAGTGATCATCGACGTCAACCGAAATGAGGATAGTAACACTATCTATGTGGATAGTAACACTATCATTACCTCGGCGTTTGCACCAAAATGCACCTCGATTCCGAAGGATACTACTGGTTCAAAAAATCGGAGGAGGTTTCTGTCTAACTTATCGTTGATTGAAAATTTGAAAAATAATGATGATTTATTTAAAAAAAAGAAAAAAAATGTGAAATAGGTCATTCAAAACTTCAAAAAATATATACACTCATCACAGATTCATAATTCTGTTGTAAAAAAAAAAAAAAATATTCGTTCTTTTTCAACTATACCTTCAATTGCTCTCAACCCTAGCATTTTATTTTTACCTATTTCTCAAGCTGTCGTAAGACAATTCAGGAGATCAGTTAATAAATTAATCTAATTAATTGTAAATGGTTGATGGAAGATTTATTTTTAATGAAAAGATTTTTTTTTTTTTTTGGTTTCAACTATAAGTTTATTTGATGAAAAATAAAGATTCGTAGTTATTTTGAAAAATTCTCTGATTAAACATTGCTATACGAGTTAACAAGTAGAAAAATCAGATTTGGGGTAATGCAGACTACACATATTTAAATTCAACTTGATTGTACGGTCCTCCAAGATAACGCATCTGCAGCCGATTCTCCTCGGAAGCTGTCAGCATTGCTTGAAAAAAGTCATTGTCTTCGTTGAATACCTTCGCGATTCTCGCTGGTAGGAACACCGTGATTTCTCCATCCAGATCGACGGTTGTCCTCATTCCAAATTTGGTCTTGCAATTCCGCATCCCAGTGATTCGGTAGTCCATCATCGGGTGCAATTCGGATATTTTTTGGGTTGGAAGGAATTCTTCAAGACGTCCGACTTTGTTGATTTTTGTAAAGTCCATGATGCTGTTCAGTTCAAGCTCAGAGTTTTCAAGTTTTTCGTGAGATAATTTAGGTTAGACCTTGTATTAATCAAGCTCTTCACTTCTTCAATATTCTGCAGTAACAATTCAAGTCGCACTTTGAATTCACGATGTTTGCGGGTGATTCTCATCACTCAGAGAATGATTGTAGAATGATATTTTATTGAAAAAAATGCTCCCTTTTATAGTCCTTCATCCCCACCTTCCAGAACCATCCTTCGCAAGCTGCAGTCTCGAAAGTTCGATTTAGCAGGTTCGAACGTGTCAATTCCAGGAATCGTCGGCCGTTGCAAGTCTGACGCAATCCTTTGTCCGTTGCAATGAAGCTTCTGGAACCCTACGGGTACCGTGAGATAATTCCCCGTCAAGGGTTCGATTTCACAGGCAAATTCCAGGAATTATCGACCGTTGAAAGGCTGACGCAATCCTTTGTCCGTTGCAACGAAGCTTCTGGAACCATACGGGTACCCTGAGATAATTCACCGTCAGGAATTCGATTCGACAGGTTTAAGCATGTAAATTCCAGGAATCATCAGCCGTTGGAAGGCTGACGTGATACTTCGTCCGTTAGAACGAAGGTTCTAGAACCCTACGGGTGCCGTGAGAAGGTTCAAGATGATTCTGGGAATCATTCCTTGACTCACGAATTATTCATCTGCAGTTCATTAATGATAAGCAATCCGATACTATTGTTCGAAAAATTAGCGTGGAATGTAATTTGATACTTGAACCGCGGTGTCTTTTGAAGCTGAAAATTGCGCAGTGATTTTAGAATCTCACTGGGTGCAGCGTGGCGCAGCAGGTCATGTTCCAGGAATTTATAAGTCCGATCAATTCCGAGAAAGCCACCTTGAAACTTGCAGAATCTCACGGTGTGCCGCGTGGCGCAGCAGGTCATATTCCAGGAAATTTGTAGTCCAATCAATTCAGAAAAAGCTTCGGGAATCGCACGGTCTGCCGCGTGGCGCTAGGAACGGCTCCCCGACCACAGGAAATGACGTCATAGCCGTTCCAGAACTCGTTGTGAATTTCCCGCCTCGACACATGCGCAGTAAACCTGCATTTCAAATCCCCGCCCTCATCGTCCTTGAATTTCCCACCCTGACGCAGACTACAGGAAATGACGTCATACCCGAATGTTCCGGAAGATGACTCATCGTTCTTGATTTTTAATTTCCCGCCTCGACACATGCGCAGTAAACCTGCATTTCAAATCTCCCGCCCTCGCGCATGCGCAAAGGATTTCGGGACTTAGAAATTTTCGGGTGGCGCAGAAGCCCCCTAGCCTATCTACTGCCATCGACGACTTCTTCCACAACAGCATATCAGTCAGACATTCCAGTGAAGCCAGCGATGACATCTTCTGCATCGACATCCACGACAGGCACTCCAGTCAAGCCAGCGACGACTTCTTCTAGATTGGCTTCTACGTCAGGCGCTCCAGTCAAGCCAGCAACGACTTCTTCCACATGGGCTTCTACGTCAGGCACTCCAGCGAAGCCAGCCACGACTTCTTCCAGATGGGCTTCTACGTCAGGCGCTCCAGTCAAGCCAGCAACGACTTCTTTCACATGGGCTTCTACGTCAGGCACTCCAGTCAAGCCAGCAACGACTTCTTCCACATTGGCTTCTACGTCAGGCACTCCAGTCAAGCCAGCGACGACTTCTTTCATATCGCACAGTGGGAAGAAATCCCAAATCGACGGCCAAAAGTCTAAACATAAAGTATCGATTTCGGGAATCTGCAATGGTGGGTTAGCTATAGTAATAGTCCGAAGGTCGAGTTCCAGACCCGAAAGGGGAAGATCCTTTATACCCGCTATTGTGTCCCAGTTCAAAAGTACCCTTCGCTCGATGCAGACGCGTCAGGGCCGGCTCGAAATCCCGAATGAATATGCGCCGAAAGACCGCAATTCCGAATGTTTTTCTGGCGATTGTTAAGTTTACAGAAATAAAAAGTTCAAACATCTTAAGAACAGAACTGTGAATGTCAGAAAATAATAAAAAATAACGGACGATATACTGGCAGGAGACAAGCTCGAATAAAAAAGCACGGAAAACAAAACTGCCGATGAAAAAAAGAAACGAATTCGATTAATCAGAAAGTCGGAATCTCGAAATCGTAGTATCGAAAGTACAACTTCGCACATAGTCATTATTTTGAGGCAAATTGCACAGAAAATAAAAGTGTCGAAACCTTTAACTGCAAAAATTATTAGTTTAAAAAATTCCGATGAATTAACGAAGGATCAAAAACGGTTCATAACGTCGAAAGTCCAAAATACCGAAACGTTCAAAAATCCGAAATGAATTGAAAACTCGTCTAAATAATTGTATAGATTTCGGATTCTGATCGTTGGCTCAGCAGAGAACTAATTCATTGTCTGTAATAGCATTACGTGCGTATGGTAATTTTAAAATTAAGTTTTCAGATGGTTTGACGACAACAACGTTGAAAACCATCTAACCGATCAGTGTATAAGCATAGGCTAATCACCACTCTCACAGTTCATTCCGCAAATACGGTAGATTACCTTTTTAAGTAATTCTTCGTTTCCTCGAAATTTATAATAATTTCGAATAAGATTTATTCGAAAAGATGAAATGAATAATGTGAGAAATGTATTGTTTTGTATGAATCGTACACGTAAAATTCCAAGATTAATTTTACTCATACCCGTAATATATGATTAAATAAACTTTAACATGATCCGGCAGTTGTGTCAACCTTGATAAAATTCGATTCGAAAAATGGGATAATCGGAGTCACATTTCAGAAGTGATATTCTAGGGCGAAGAATAAGATTTTTTAGAAAGAGCGGCGAAAATTTCACATGCCTAAAACTAAACACTGTGAAACAAAATCTTTATAACAGTAACTGCTCGTTCACTCTGTGAAGAGCCAAATAAACAGTTGTAAACTTTCGTATTGGATGAGAATTTATATGAGAATTCTCATCGTATAACATGATCTGGCGCACATGAAATTTGGTCTCCAAATATTATTCTTAAAGATGCGACAGTGTTGTTCGAGGCATGTGATGTAGTTGGATAAGGAATCAGAAATTTTGGAGAACACCAAAATTATAAATAAAGCAAATTTTGTTTTCACTTAGTATTTTTAATATTGGAAAAGTTTGATAAACATGGTCTGATGCGAGTCACGGCCGGAACAACGGAATATACTGCTGGTACACTCTGCGGCAATACGGGAAAATCTTGGCCCCGTACGCCGTATGAGTGTCAGCGCACTCTTTACAGCAGCAGTTATGCCCGCACGGCACATAGCACTCCGTGGGTGCCCGTTGCTTGCACATGACACACTTTGACCCTGTAAAATAAGAAAATCATTAGCGTATGTCATAATCATCTTGTTCTATGAGTCTTTCAAGCATACATATAGTGTAAATACGGTACAACTTGTCTGTGTAAGCAACAGAGAAATCTGCTTGAAAATTTGAATTTGAAACTGAAAACGTGGGCAGAAGCATGCAAATCCGTAACATCACTTGGCTTTCGGTAAATGTATCAGTGTGATTGACATATTCTAATTTATAAACAGATCTACTCACAATAATCATGACATTGGATAGAGAGATGCGAATCCAACCTTAACTTAAACATTGTCGTATGGTTCCACGCATCCGGGAATGTGTGCAGGAGCATGCTGGTCCACCATGCCGTCAAAGGCGTAGTGGGGCGTACTCCCGACTGCATAAATGCAAGCGTATGGCAATATTCAAGTCTGGCCGACTGTCTGAATTTGCGCATTTCAATTGTGCACATCAGGTTACTCAATTATCGATTGAAGACTTTTTTCAACCCGGAAAAATCAATCTATTTTATTTAAATTTTGGGTACTCTAGAGATGTGAAATAGAAAGGAATATAGACGGTACGAGTCAGGATTAGTAAGAAATCCTTTTCAACATTTGGGCAAAATAATTTTGACTGAAGCTACTGAACAACCTTTATACATCAATGCTTTTTTTTAAATTCGTGAATTTGGATGCTGAAGAGATTAAGGGGGTGAGAGCTGAAAAATCTACAAGTTGAAAATTCGATTATATGTAGATGAAAGTTGGATTTTTCTATGTCGTGGAACAACGTCTCAGAATTCACAGATTGCGTTCGTCTTTGGAGGGAGCTATTTGATTACTGGAAACTTTAACTTCTCGGGACTGGATGAGTAGAATCCCCGATTATCGACTTTACTTTGAAAACTCCACCCACTTCCACGCGTCCGGGAACGTGTGCAGGAGCATGCTGGTCCACCATGCCATGAAAGGCGTAGTGGGGTGTTACGTGAGGCTAACCCGAGCGGTGACAAGTTAAATAACAAATTAATAAATTAAATAACTCAAACCGCCGTATACAATGAATAAATTTTAATTATGAATCTAGTCAGGTTCAAGTGATCCATACGGTAGGGTAAGTTACTGCCACGTCCTGTACAGGCCCGCAATTAGTCAAACAAAGGATGTAGGGCGAAAGGAAAACTTATTAACGAAAAATGAAAAATAATCAATAATTCTCCGAGATGAAAAGTTAAATAGGCCAAATCAAAATATATTCTAAAAACAATTAAAAATGATGTTCAGATGATTTACAAAATTATCAACTGAACGGTAAACAAAATAATAATAAAAATTAAACAAAACTATCAAAACGGTAAACCATTCACGGCAGGTGAGAACCCAAGGTTTAACAACTACTATGATTTCTACTACTAACAATTTCAATAATAATAAAAATAACAATAAAATATTCAATGCAACGCAATTCCCTTTCTCTCAATTATAACTCTCAAGAAAAAATTAAAATTATTACACTCTAAATCAAAAATATAAAAACAACATTTCAATATAAAACTCTATAAATTTCAAATAAGTAAAGATCTAAACAGCGTAGTGACTTAGCTTGTACGGCTTCAATACATGACCACGTGCGGTGATCTTAAATATGACAGGTCTGCTGCTGATGATTAGGCAAGGGGGGTTGTGAAGATGTTAATCACAAGAGTTATTATTATCCAACGGTCCCTGCTAGTCTCTGAACTTCACACAATCACTCACTCTGTCCTTCACCGATGCTAATTTAATCTATATTAACTTCAATCAACTATCTCTATTTTTATTCAAATTATAAAGGTTCCAGTGAACCAATTTATGTCTCTAAACTAACTTCTTCAAAAGCAGAAGTGCTGATCTTTTTACACTGATTTTAATAATCCAAAATACCAGTGATATTATAAAAAAAATAATTTAATACGAGAATTCTAAGTCCTTCAGGCCCGTCACTATATAAATAGACGCCGGTTTATTCCCAAACTCACGGCTTTTCAAATTCAAGGTTCAATACGTCCAATAGGTCCATAGGTTCAATAGGTCCACGCTCAATGCGACTTAACAGAAGAAAGACGATGTACCAAGTTCAGAGCTCTCCAGGTAAAGCGGTGATGTATTAATGCGCCCTGTCTAGTCAGCAGATTAGCAGCCGTCTTAGCCTCTGATAGGTGCGGCGGATGCATCAGGCTGTATGCCTCCTAGGTACGCTGTGCGGTCCGTACTACGGCCGCGACTAGCCATAGTCTCTTATGCTAACTTATACATTTTCAATATACTGTGACGTACTCCCCAGGGCGTTTTGGAGTCACTCTGGTCGGTACAGACAGCAAAATAACGCCTCGCGTTACTCGGGGGGGAAAGAAACGTACAAAATAACAACTATGTTGGGCGCCAGGCTGCTAACGTCCAGCCACTCGGCACGTAGGTGCAGGGTAAGATAGGGGGGGGGGACAGGAACGGGAAGGGGACTAGGCTCAGTCTGGGTCGTTAGAGGGGAACGAGGGGTCGAGACAGAAAAACTGTATCCGTTGGTGAACAATATAGCGATGGTTTATTCCAATACGTAAGAAAATACAATGACTGAGGTGTAAAGTTCCTCAGGTATCTCGGATTCCGAGTTAGTCCATAACAGCGATCAACAAGAACCAGGGGCAAAGTTTAGACAGCGCTATCAGCTCAGCGAGGCGGTATTACGGTCCGGAGACCTGCGCTGGTATGACTAGACGAGTCAGAAATCCAGATCGTGGGGGAAATTACAGACAGGGGCTCGAACAAGGGCGGGGGAACGGGTACGAAGCGATACGGGCCCGCCGGAGCGTGTGGGTGAGAGCCGTCGTCCCGCACACCTCGTAACTCGACCGTCACGACAGGGACGGCGGTTACTAGCGAGAAACCGACTCTCCACACGCACACACACAGGGACAAAATTCAAACCAAGTCAGGGGAGGGGGCTCGCTTAACGGATCGGTACAGAATCAGGCAGAAAACCGGTAGCAAAGAGAAGGGGGACACACAATGCAGGCAGGGCAATAAGGCAGGCACAAATTCAGGGGGGTATACTTCCCGTAGGTCGACGGCGGAGCCTCGTCTGGTCCTGCAGCTTCGACGATCGGGTTCTCGACCTAGGCAAAGTTATTTGGGGGCGGTACGGGGGTCACACAGGGCGGAGAAAGATCCTACCTTGATCCTGGAGCGTACGGGGAACCTGGGTACGTTGTCGGGGTACTCCTGGGGGCACTCGGTGTCCGACACGTGGGTCTCGGCGGGAGGCCGGGTGATCGCGCGGTGGCGGCGATCTCGCAGGATGCAGCTCACGGGTCACTGAAGGGCACACGGGGGCTTTTCCGGGGTTATTAATCACGTCGGGAGGTCTATAATTACGATGATCGCGAACAAAAAGCACCAAAGGCAACAGGAAACTTTCTAATCTGGTTTTTTCCGGCTACGTGCAACAGGTGCGTGAGGCTCTAACGAAAATCCAAGATGGAAGCTCTCGCGGTCACCGAATAGACAAGATGGCTAGCGTCTTCTTCTCCGCGCTTCTAGGCAAGCGGAGCGTGGGACAGGGGGGGGCTTCGTCGCTCCAGTGAACTCCGTGGCGCTAGCGGTACCTTAAATCTAGTCGCGGTAGTCAGAGTCGCGCGGGGGGTTTGAATCCCTTCCGTGGCGTATAGGAGGCCCGTAACGCGTAGCATGCTACCACGTTACAATACTTAACTTAACTTTAATAAATATAACCAATTTAATTTTCAAACATTCTTCATAATCATTTACTTAACCATATAACAAAAACAATAATTAACTATATTTATTCTATATAAATATAATATTAAAGAAAGGGAGTTACCGTGAACTGACTATACAATAATAACGTCAGCAAAACCTTGTGTTCTCCGTGCTGACCGGTAGTAATACTAGTCTAACTTAGTTATCAGGGTTTACGTGACTTTTAGCCAGTTAAGGGGGTGTAATAAGACTACAAAATGCAATATTCCCAGGCTTTCATGAGAACTGTTTCCACAAGGAATGATAAAAATAAAAAACGAATTTAGAAAACGATAACACTAAGGTGCGATCGTGACAGGGGCGTACTCCCGACTGCATAAATGCAAGTGCAAATGCAAATGCAGTAAATGGCAGTATTCAAATCCGGTAGACTAATCGTAACGTTTGACTTTAATTCGCACCCATTTGTCCAATGTCATGTAAGAGCGGAATGAAGACAAAATTTTACCTCAAAATGTAATTTTACGTATCGTTTCAACGTTCATGAACCCAGTACAGGTTGCGTTCCGAGTATTTGCAAGTAATTGACATTTCACTTTTATGATATACGCTAGTAACAATACAAACACGCATAAATAGACTTCCTACAATGCCCAATATTTAATATATGTATTGTAACAACGTTTTCCACCAAGATGGAAGGAAGTGAGGATGACTTCTCGTGTTACCCTACGGCGTAATCTCTGATTACCACAAACTATGCTCAGAAGAATAAATTATTATACTAAAACCGGAATTTGGGCGCCAGACATCCCAGGATGTCAATCAGAAAATGAAACACAATATAACAGATGATAATTGACGAGAATCAGAGATTTACGACGGGTGAGCTCGGCTAACACAGAATAAAGTAGTAATAATACGGTAGAGGGGATGGGTTTGCCAAATTAATAGTATATTGTGCATCAAGGGAGGAAAGACGGTCTTTGCTTGCGAGCGCGGAGCATGCTGCCCAAGCCGACGTGCGCTCACGAGGTGTATCGCATTGCTGCCCGAGCGGCGAGGGGAGGGGCGAGCCGAAGGCTCGCCTCGTCCCCCTCCCGCGAGGGAAGCAAGATACACCGAGGGACCGCAAGTCGGCGAGGGCAGCATGCACCGCCGAGGAAGCAAGACCTTCCTCCCGCGATACACACGATATTTTTCGACACACATAAATGGAAGGCCTATTTAGCTCTGTGTCGATAAGGGGGGAAGAGACGATATGCGTCGCTAGGTCGGGGAGGCGCGTGGAAAGTCTTTCTAGGGAGGAAAGTCTTTCCACAGTGCCTTCCCTACCTAGAGAGGCAAAGCGTCGTTTTCCTCCTTACCGACAGAGAGCGAAAGTAGGCCTTTCCATTCATGTGTGACGGAAACAATTAAACAAAGTAATATCCTTCAGTGGGTCTTATCCCATATATTATTTCGATAGCAAGCGTTATTAAACAAGTTCAGTTCAGAAAGTTATGTTCGGAATCAAATAATTAGTCAATTCTCTAGGAAGTCGGGATAGAAGAGCCGATCAACCAGTTAACAGAGCATATAACAGAGTAGGTGTGTTCAGAATCCATATAATACAACTTTTATAAATTATGAACTTCCCAAGCGGGAATGATTAATAAAGACCGGGTAGATTCCGCTGAATCTACCGGGAAAAAGAATCTAATAATAATGGGAAAATACAGATGTTCGAATTAATACGATAGCGGAAAGACTGAATGAAAATTAGACCAAAGAATAAAGAAAAGAGCTATTATCTAACTTACAGACTACGCTATCAACTACGTTCGCTACTCCGGGAGAATTCGCACAACAGATCGCATAATTAATCGGAAATTAAGAAAGACAAAAACAGAAAAATAGCAGAATTGTTCGATAGATCAAGCAAATAAATAGCAGATAATACAAGCAATTAACACAGTGTAATCCAAAACCTAGTAAAAGTTATTCATGCGCAATAAATGCAGAAAATGAGAATTTATCGGTAATTAATAGAGAAAATGACAGAAATTAGCAGGAAAAATACAGAAATCGCAGAGAAAGTATCCAAAACCCAATCAGTCTTGAACCAGCTCGGAAATCGGAAATAAGAAATTAATATAGACGAAAATAGAGACCAAATAATATCGGGACACAGCCCAAAGGCTCGTGAGCCGCAAACAACCAAATAAGACACAATAATCTCGGGATTCGGGGCTAGTTACGTGTGTGAACTTAGCATCTCAGTTCATAGCATCTCAATAAAAAACGAAAGTTCTGATCGCATCCGGTAGAGTTTTATAGTTCCTGATAGATAAGAACAATAGTTTTGGCGGAATAACCCCAGAAAACGCAAAATAAACAAATGAGATGCTAGCGACCGGAAGTTAGCATCCGATACTAGGCTAAAAAAAAGAAAAAATATGGAATTTTCTAAGCATTGATAGTTCTATAGTTCTACCGCCACAAAACCAGATGAAATTAGTTGCCAATATTGTTAACACCGATTGCTTATAACAAATAGGGACCTCTGACCTAGAAAAACCGAGATGCTAGTACTGTACGTAATTCTAGACGCGGAATCGTGGAGTTCTCGCATAGTCTTCGATGCTCTGAATAGCCCGGCGTAGAGTTCCAGCCTGCAACATTGCTCACACCGATTTTTTATAACAAATAGGGACCTCTGACCTAGTAAATCCGGGATGCTAGTACTGTACGTGATTCTAGACGCGGAATCGTGGAGTTCTCACATAGTCTTCGATGCTCCGAATAGCCCGGCGTAGAGTTCCATTCCATGCCAAATCGACCTGCCGGTGACCCTCGACCTTTCAGATCCGGTCCGTGATTTTTTGCGTCATTCTTCCGACTCTAAATAGCAACGAGAATTTTTTTCACATTTTTCAGAATAAATTTGAGCGTGTGGTGAATTTTCCAAGTTTTTTTTTTCAACACCTCGTGGCCGTAACCGAAAAATCTGGAAAAATTTTCAAAAAGCCTCTGTCCAAAATGAAAATTTTTGACCCAAATCGCATAATGTCCAAAGTTTTCCTTCAACCTGATTTTTAGATTTATCGATGAAAAAATTACCACAAAATAATTGGTGTGGAGATCAATGCACCGTGAATTTATTGAATCACAGTAAATCATGAATAAAAGTAAGATAAAAATAAAAAAATTAATAAAATAATAATAAAATAGATAAATGCTCAAAAATCAGGTCGAAGGAAGAGCTTGGACATTATGCAATTTGGGTCAAAAATTTTCATTTTGGATAGAGGCTTTTTGAGAATTTTTCCAGATTTTTCGGTTACGGCCATCGAGGGGTTGAAAAAAAAACTTCGAAAATTCACCACGCGCTCAAATTTATTTTGAAAAATCTGAAAAAAAAATCTCGTTGCTATTTAGAGTTGGAAGAATGAGACAAAAAATCACGGACCAGATTTGAGAGGTCGAGGGTCACCGGCAGGTCGATTTGGCATGGAATGCCCCATATATAAAGGAACAAGTGGCATCAACGCCCAGGCCAAACCCCTTGACCTAGAAACTTGAAATTTGAGCAACATGGTCCCTCTGCGACGTAACTAACCACTAAGAAGCTATTTTTGGAAATTCGTTCCCTAAGGGGATGAAAATGGGTTAAAACGTGTTTTTGCGTATTCATAGATATCTCCTCAGCCCCATAAGATATCGACTTCGTCTTTGCGTCAAACAATTGCTTATTGAAATACCTAGAAAGTAGTTTGAGCATTTTTTCAAATTCGACTGCTAAGGGAATGAGAAGCCGTGGAACTAATTTTTGAGGCGCGAAGCGCCGAGAGCCGGAGGCGCGTAGCATCGACCGGGGTTGGTGCACGAAGCTAGTTATTACATATTCGCCTAACACTGATCGTAAATTATATCATGTGACCGGAAAATTACATTATTTATAATTTCATTCTGCATACTATGGCATGTATGTGTGAGATCCAATATCCTTAGTTTCCGTCAACTTATACGTACGAATATTATCTAAGACACAGATTTGATACGTTTCCTAACTTCGTTAAATTATTTATTATGTACTTAATACATTCGATGAATTAGCATGTAACGATCCGTCATCATCAGCAAGTTTTTTTAGTAGAGTTTCTTCAGCGGGCCTGGCCCTTAGTGGTCATAGTCAGAACGACCAGAGTGAGGAGTGTCGGATGCACTGGCCGCACGAAGACGTCCCCAATGCCCGTTTTTTCGGAAGCCGTTGATTTTCACCGCTGGTAGCGCTGGGAACGTAAATTTACAGCTGTACTCGCTGTATGGGTTAAGACGTTCGCTTTCGTACCGACGCATATCCAATATAAAAAGATCGGTTGTCACGATTAATCTCGCATTTCCGTCATCGCTGTTAATCTCGCATTTCCGTCACCGATGATGATCTCGCACTTCCGTCACCGCCTTTCCGCGATGCTGGTTGGCTGGCGGTTGATCTGAAAAATTTCTGTCTGCTTACTTCGCGCAGTTTGAGGCTGGCGATATTATCGTGAAAATGTCTGTCCGCTGACTTCGCGCCGTTCGAAGCTGTCGTTTTTGACAAGCGTGATTCAAAGCGATAACCTGTATCTTCAAAGCGATAACGTATTTTGCGAAATTTCGAAGAGTCCAAGACTTTGAACGGCTGGATTGATTCGCGAAATTTTGAAGAGGTGAACAAAAGTTCAAGATTTTGAACAGCTGAATTGATCTCGATGAAAGGTATGTTTGAGGCAGGTTTTGATATTTATTAGTCTTCACGTAACCTTCATCCAGGAAAATTCGTGTTGTGTTCGTTTGTGGCAAAATTCATGCAAAAGGTAGATTTTCTATAAGTAACGGGTACGGCGATGGTTATGTCAGTTTTGATCTGACAGCTGACAGTCATCAGCACACTTTTAATATACTATATAGTGATTCTGAACCATGAACTTCGCCGTCCGACTGCTGTGAATGAACGTTGGTGATGCTCAGAAATACACGGTACGATTCTTCGGAAACTTTCATCACGTTGACTTTGAAAGAAAAAGTAACTGTTTGTAGTGACTCTACCAAAAAACAAAACTTTTTTCCTTCTTAAAGTACCTACATATTGAAGAATGAACATAGAAATCCCATATCTTTGCCGTGCGCGACTCTGGTTAGGTCAGCCAGGTCAGTTCAATGGTCCTTTAAACATTCACAAAAATGCAGAAAAGATAGATAATGGGGATTGCGATTACGGGATGGTAAGATTCTAGAAAAAATGCAGCTCCTATAATTCCTGATAAACCCCACCGTTCATTCGCGTTCCCCTATATGCTCCTATCAGTCACCAAACGGACCAGCACAGGGATCGCAGAAAAAATGAAAGACTATGAATATCAGATATCGGGATCAGCGGTTTTCTGATTTTTCTGAATTCAAGAAAAAATAGTAGGTCTCATTCCGAAACGTTGCCGAAACATTATCTTTGCTCGGCTATTCTTGACATACGATTGAGAATCAGGATGTGAAGATTATCGGTCAGAATTTTGAATCTGACTTGGAATTAATAAATATTTGAAAAGGAAATATAGAACAATCTGCCTACGTTTCTGATGGCGAAAGTAATGAGGAATGGTTGTTTTTCAGCAACAGAATTCTCGTGAACTTTTTAGAACTTATAAAAGGCTAAAGTTTGAAGTGCGAAGAACAATAAGTACTTCAAAGTACCTAAGGATCGGTTCAAAGAATCACCTGAAAGTCATAGAATTATTTCAGAGCTAAAAAGACAACATAAAAAAATTGGGATCGAATGGAAAATGGTGCGAGATCTAGAGATGCGTCGCGTTGAGGTGGACAGCGACGTATTGAGTAATGCATTTGTCTACAGTTCTGAAGTTTATAAAGTTAGCATCTGCAGTGCGTGCCTTGAACATGAAAAATATAACTCGACTTCGTTTACGCATTTGCTCATTTTCGAGAAAAATACGAATAAAATGGGGCAGTTGAATTTCAGCATCCAGTTTTCAAATACAATACCTGTTATGCAAACGCTTGACAGAATTTCAGATAAATTATCATGCCAATCGTTTGCGCGTCGTGTGCGCAAACAGCACCCACAATAATTGATCAGTAATCATGATTACCGCAACCACTGAGAAAATGATAATTCCAAATCTACAAAGCCGGTACCAAAATTCATTAGTGCAGATGCGCCGGGAGCGGTTCAATTTCGTCCGTTCCAGTTCCTAAACAAAGAAAGCCGTGAGAATGATAGTGAATCAAGCTGAATATCGAAAATGACGCATAATTTTGATGACTTCAGTTCGTTCGGTTTCATTTAGGTTAATTAAGCAGCAAACAAGTAACATTTCAGAATCAGTCATTTCGGCATGTAACTTTTTGTCTGCCTATATATGGGCAATACTGGATTTTGATACCAGCTTTGTAGATTTGAAATTTTTTTTGTTCAACCAATTTTATTTTAATTTTTCTCGAGAACAAGTAAACGCGCAAATGAAAGTTATATTCTGCATATTTAAGGTACGCGCAAATGATTTACCGTATTTGCAGACAATTATCTTGACTGCAGATGCTAACATTATAAACCTACAGTTCTGCACGAAATCTGTGTCGTTAAAAGACGTTTTTATGACGAGCACGCGATTACTTCTGAAACACTCTTAACAGTTGATACTATCCGTTAACGAACAATACACAAGCTCAAATTAATCTGAATCAATCGTTCTTTAACGATAACGTAACACATTTTGAGGTAACTGCGCAGAAATATTTTTGTGGTGATCCGTTTGGTGAGGAGATTTGTATCCAATCAAACAGATTTCAATTAAACCTACAACACTGATATTTTTTTTGAGGACATTGAAGAACGCCCTAACGCATAAAGCCGGTTTCTGAAGCGCGCGAAGCGCGCTACGCCGAGCTAGTGCCTTCTAAACGATGATATAACGTTTGAAGCGCCCCGAGTGATGAAAACTGTAGGCTTGTAGAGAACCGTTCTCCGAGGATGAATTAAAGCTACTGCAAATATGGTACTTCGGGTTCTTTAATTGATACAGATGTCCAACATTGAGGTTAAGTAGCCTGCTTTACAAAAGACGGTCTTTGTGTTAATGTTTTCCAAAAAATTGAGTGTGTGCGACGTTTGTGATTATTGTGAAGCGTAACTAACTATAAACGTACATCTTGTATATTCTTGTATTGAGGCTTTGTTGCGAGTCGGAGGATTTTGTGACATATTCCCATCGAAGACGATCGGGGCTCGACGAACACGGCTTTTGTGTTTAATATTCAGCAAATAACTGTTTCATGTGTGCATATACATAGACGGCGTGCTTGGGATAACGAATGAATATTCCATCTCTGTGTACACATGGTTCCAGAAACAAAATGTACGACAAAGAAATTCTCGGAGAAATTTTATTACAATCAGATTGTCGCGTCATTGACGATACCGGACATCCTCACCCGCCTAAACACGCTGTTTATGAGCTCATTTCCAAACGTATGCTAGATCGAGGTACTAAGTGCAAACCAACGCACGTGTACAATATCATAAACAATGACCGCAATGGATTCCGAACGCTGGTACACGAAAAATATAAAATACCGTTCAAGTCCAAAAGGATCAACAATACAAATGTGAGCATCGATAGGAGTATGCAAAGTTCGGTAAATGTTGCTGGTGAGCCATGTACCAAAAAATTTAAAGTCGTGTTGTCTGCTGAAATATATCAGACAATGAAGCCTACGCTCAAAATATATAGCGACCGTGCCTACTGGAAATTTCCCGAGGGCTGGACCGACATAATGGCTACTCGGATATATGAGCAACACGAGCAATACTGTGTAATCGCTTTCAAAAATAATATAGTTCACCCGACACCCAATGCTGAATTCTATGCACAGATTGACGGCAAATGTTCGGAATGTAAGGCGACTATCACCGGTACTCTGCTGAAGGAACCAGCTCCTAATAGTGACGTTGTATTTACTGTTGAAATGAAAGATATTATTGAACAGTTGCACACGGGCACCAAAAAACGCCAATTACGAGGGCCGCGACGTGTTCAAACCGCTACTCGTCTGGTTACGGAGCGCAAGGCAGCCGCCACCTATCGCAATAAGGAGGCTAAGCGACTCAAGAAATTTGGAAGAAAAGACCCACCAATACTTCCTAGCGCCGAAGTCCTTCGAAAAGCGAAGGAACAGCATCTGTTGAAGATTCTTGGGCTCACTTTCGGTAATCCAGCTCTCAACTTATATCACCACTCAAAGAATGGCAAACATGCAGGTACAATACGCAAGATCGGCCTAGATAAGTTTTACTGCATTTATTGGACACCAGAGCAGCAGCAAATTTATACACAGCGCTGTAAGAACAATCCGAACGCGGTCTTCACAATCGATGCAACGGGTGGCGTTGTGAGCCGAGACAAAGTAGAAGATCCAGCCGTTCTTTTATATCAGTGCATGATTATTGACGATCAAGGCAGTGCGCCCGCATTCCAGATGGTATCTGCTGATCAGACTGCACTAATGATCGCCTATTTTTTGTGGTTCATTCTCACCACAGGCGTACCTATTCCAAAGAACGTCGTAACAGATTTTGGATGGGCTATGCTCATAGCCATTGCGAGAGTCTTCGGTTTGTGTAATGACCTCAGAGACTACCTACAAAAGTGCTACGACGTTGCAGTGTTGCGACAAAAAACGCTACCCAACACTTACATGAGACTTGACGTTAGTCACTTGATACGTATGGTGACTCGTTGGAAAAGTTTGCGTGGCAAAGATCTGGCTGTTCGGAACTTTTACAAACGGTATGTGGCACAAGCTTACCAAATGTTCAAACTAGAAACTTTGAAATCCTTCATGGAAAACATACTTCTAGTGTCACTCAGCCAATACATCGGTTACACGAAAACCAACGTGCCTCTACCGGCTGAGAAAAGTATTCAGTCTATAAACAAAATCATCCAGGGCACATCTATCAGCGAAGAAGAGGAGCCGACAAATGGTGAAGACGAGAATATGGACACGACCAGTGAAAATGAGGATTCTGCTGACACTGGTTGGAAAACGTGGGCTGAGACAATTTATGCTAGGGCCAATAGAGTAGCTGACAAATCAAGCTAAGGGAGCATCATCAATGGCTGCTACAATCCCAGCTTTGCAAAGCAGTTCAAGACACAGCTGATGCCTTATGTCGCACTCTGGACCGGTATAATGCGTCCTCATTTTCGAAGGGGCACGGTAATCGCTACATCTTCAGCTGTGGAGTCAGAATTTGCTGATCTGAAAAAACGCTCGTTGAACGGCATTCTACCAACACGCGCTGACAAGTTTGTACTCCAGCATATAGATGATCATCTCGACGGTAAAGTCAAACTTGCTTCGAATGAAGGCGATCTAACTTCGATCAACCAAAAAAAGTCCGATGGTCCTAGGAGCACATCAGAGCATAATCTAAGTGACCTGAGTGAGATCGTAGATGGACCTGAGTGTGAAGCATCAGTGTCAAGTCGAGTAAAAAGGGCGAACTCCAGTTTGTCGTTGGAAACTCACTCGAAACCACATTGCACAAATGAGATACCTACCAACGGATCGGAGTTGGAATCGGACGTCGCGCTTGTTTTGACTCGAGGCGATCATCCAACTTTATCCAGCCATCAAAAGTCCGATGGACTAAATAGCCTATCCAAGTATGACCTCAGTGACCTTAGCGAAATCGTAGGTCGACCTGACTCTAAAGCATCCAGTCAGATAAAGGAAGAGAACTCCAGTTTATCGTTGGACACCATCCCAGTACACCATTCCACAAAAGAAAAGTCTACCCTCGAGACTGGACTGAAATTGGACATCGGACTTACTTCGAATGAAGGCAACGAAGCTTTATTCAGCCAACAATATTCTAGCGGAGCAAAAGGCAAATCGGTGCATGGCATAAGTGACCTCAGCGAGATCATAGGTCGCCCTGACTGTAAAGCGTCAGCGTTCAGTCAAATGGAGGAAGCGAACTCCATTTTGTCGTGCGAAAATATCTCTAAACACCGTTGCACGAAAGAGATGCCTACCGATAAATCTGGGCTGGAATCGGATGACGCACAAAATTGGAGGCGGACGACAGACCAGCACTCCCATCGACTCCATGCAGTGGAATACGTGTGAACCCTGGGGTGGCTTAGCTAAAACTTCAATAATCGAGGCGATGCCTGAGAAGAATTACCCTTCCCCGAAACAAAGACGCAAGAAATCTCTGGATAAATTCAAGGACTCGCCGCTCGAGAAGAAACCCCTTCTCCCGAAAAAGAGACGTCAGATATCTCTGGATAGTTGTGAGAACGCGACGCTTGAGACGAAACCCCTGCTTCCGAAAACGAGACGTAAGGTGACATCTCTGAATGAATGCAAAAACCCGACGATCGAGAAGAAACCCCTTCTCCCGAAAAAGAGACGTAAGATGACATCTCTGGATAAATGCAAGGAATGGCACTATGTCAAGGATGTGAAGAACACACATTTTCCTATGCTTAGAAATGGTCTTGTCTCTGGCGTAGTGGATATCAATGACATAACCTACAACATCATAAGAACTTGTGCGTTTGATTCTACATACCAGGTGATGTTGAATGGTATTGCATGCAGTAAGACTTACGCGGAGCAAATTGCAGAATCTTCGAGTGAGTTCATTATGTTTGCTTTTTCAGTATTGGAAAAAAAGAAGATTACCAAAAAGCATTACGAAGACAGGGGCAAAATTCTGTTAGGGTTGAAAATGTTTGAAGATAAAATAACATCTTACGCTCGAGTAAATGAAAAGGGAATCATGCGTCTCGATGCTGATTGCAACGTGGGCCTTGTGAGTTCCCTTTTTGTGCTGGATCCTAGCTGTACCAAGAACGTTGCATGTACGTGTGGCTTCAAAACGACCCACCCATGCATTTCGCTTGTGAGTTCCCTTTTTGTGCTGGATCCTAGCTGTACCAAGAACGTTGCATGTACGTGTGGCTTCAAAACGACCCACCCATGCATTTCGCTTCCAGTTGACGTCGATATTTTGTTGAAAAACGGATTCCATATGATGCAAGAAGCGATTGACAATGCTCAGCTATCGAAACGCACTTGCCGAAAATGCAAGAATGCTAGAGAAGATGAAATAGTGTGGGGCCCACATATAATGATCGAGTTGGATATCATAACAGATAAAAATTACACGATAGATACGAGCCAGCCACCACGACATGGCATTGATTCAATTTCATCCACAATATCAGTGGGAGGGAAAACGTACATACTAGCGGGACTGATATTCACTATGATACCGGACATTACATTGCGTACACAAAAACTGGGTTGCACTGGCACAAGTATAATGATATGTTGAGAGAGAGAGACAAAGCACCAAGGAGAATGAAAAGGTCAAACCGCACTTATTCATATACGTCATTTCAGACGTTCAGGCTAAAGGTAGAACACTCAGGAATAGGAAAAAATAAAAGGCATTGTCCGATGAATATGTGCAAGTGAGAACGAACGACTGGCACAAGTATTAATTGAAAGTGTATAATATATTGATATACATTCTACATAGAATTTATAAAAGACAAAGGAACGTGAGAAAATGACTCGCTTAGAGTGTGACCAGTAATTCAGAGAATAATTTTGAAATATATGTAGTAAGTTCAAATGATGATCAATAAAGAATAGAGAGAATGGAAAAAGGCAGAGTGTAGATAAGGTGTATATATTTCTGATGAGGGCTACTGAAAGGTGAAACGAGTCAACATCACAATCTTAGATATAAGTTGAGGCTTGGAATATTGGTCGATGGATGACAGGAGTTCAGGTTCAAAAACGAGCGATAAAAAAAATTTGCTAAAGGAACCAAAAGACACGACGAGTTTAATAATCCTAAATATGAGTCTACAGTTAAAATATTGATTAATGATTGAAAAGAGTTCAAATATGAGAAAAAAGTGATACAGAAAAATTTGCTGAAAACAAGTACCAAAAGTGCAATAAATCTCTCTAATTATCCTAGATGTATAAGTCAACAGTCGAAGTATTGATGAATGAAAACATTCCAAAAATAAAAATGTGACAAAATGTGCAAGGGTTTATATAATGATCCTAGATATATAAGTCAGCGGTGGAAATATTGAGTGATCTTTGAAATAAGTTTGAATATAAATATAAAAAAGTAATGAAAAAAGATTCGCTGAAAGAAAAAATACCAAAAGGTGCAACAAGTATGTATAATCCTAGATATAAGTTGAAATTTGAAATATTTATAAATGAAAATATTAAAACAAAAAGGTACCTAAAGGTGCAACAAGTCTGTATAATAATCCTACATATGAGTTGGAACTCGATAAATGATACAAAATATTGATAAATGAAAATATTCCAAAGAACGTACCAAAAGGTGCAACTAGTCTGTGTAATAATCCTAGATATAAGTTGAAACTTGATAAATGATATAAAATATTGATAAATGAAAATATTCCAAACAAGGTACCAAAAGGTGCAACTAGTCTGTGTAATAATCCTAGATATAAGTTGAAACTTGATAAATGATATAAAATATTGATAAATGAAAATATTCCAAACAAGGTACCAAAAGGTGCAACTAGTCTGTGTAATAATCCTAGATATAAGTTGAAACTTGATAAATGATATAAAATATTGATAAATGAAAATATTCCAAACAAGGTACCAAAAGGTGCAACTAATCTGTATAATAATCCTAGATATAAGTTGAAACTTGAAATATTTATAAACGAACATATTTTTTTTTAAGGTTACCGAAAGGTGCAACAAGTCTGTATACTAATTCTGGATATAAGTTGGAACTTGAAATATTTATAAACGAAAATATTTTTTGAAAAAAGGTACCGAAAGGTGCAATAAGTCTATTTAATAAGATAACAGTTTATTATTAATTGATGACTGAAAAGAGTTCATTTAATAAAAAAAAAAAGATAAAATAAGATTCGTTCAGAAAAGGTACCAAAAGGTGGAACAAGTCTTCAGAATAAGATAAAAGACAACAGTCAGTATATTAATTGATGGTTAAGAAGAGTTTATTTGATTTAAAAAAAAAAAAAATTAAAAAAAAAACTGATGAAATAAGATTCGATCAGAAAAGGTTTGGTACCTCTTGAGGATGAGATAAAAGTCAACCAGTTAATATAATAAATGATGATTGAAAGAAGTTTATTTATTAGAAAAAAAATTAAATAATAAAATAAGATTAGCTCAAAAAAGGTACAAAAAATGCAACAAGTTTTTCGAATAATCGTAGATATAAGTTAAAACTTAAAGTATTGATAAATAGGGACCAAAAAGTGCAACAAGTCTGTGTAATAAGAGAACAGTTATATTGTTAATTTATAATTGCATTGAACAGAGTTTATGTATTCAAAAAAAGAAAAGATAAAATAAGATTCGCTCAAAAAAGGTACCAAGAGCGCAACAACCTAGTACGAAAATCCTGATCTGATATGTTAAGTGAATTTAAAAAAAGCCGATACCACATGAATTGAAATATACCGATGAATACTATTGTACTGAAATATTCAAATATAAGCATTACGGAGAATTCAAGAAAGAAAATCATTCATTCCCCCTTTTGCCCTGAGCCCCTGAACTGTAACAATTAAATTCATCAATTCTACACCGTGATACGCTGTGAAAAATTGCTCAAAAAGATTTTATCACATATTCTCGTCTCGAGTCACGTACAGGAGATACCAGCATCCCGGATTTTCTAGGTCAAGGGTCCCTCTTTGTTATAAACAATCGGTGTGAGCAATGTTGGAGGCTGGAACTCTTCGCCGGGTTATTCGGAGCATCGAAGACTATGCGAGAACTCCACGATTCCGCGTCTAGAATCACGTACAGTACTAGCATCCCGGTTTTTCTAGGTCAGAGGTCCCTATTTGTTATAAGCAATCGGTGTGAGCAATGTTGCAGGCTGGAACTCTACGCCGGGCTATTCAGAGCATCGACGACTATGCGAGAACTCCACGATTCCGCGTCTAGAATCACGTACAATACTAGCATCCCGGCTTTTCTAGGTCAGAGGTCCCTATTTGTTATAAACAATCGGTGTGAGCAATGTTGCAGGCTGGAACTCTACGCCGGGCAATTCAGAGCATCGAAGACTATGCGAGAACTCCACGATTCCGCGTCTAGAATCACGTACAATAGTAGCATCCCGGATTTACTAGGTCAGAGGTCCCTATTTGTTATAAACAATCGGTGTGAGCAATGTTGCAGGCTGGAACTCTGCGCCGGGCTATTCAGAGCATCGAAGACTATGCGATAACTCCACGATTCCGCGTCTAGAATCACGTACAATAGTAGCATCCCGGATTTCCTAGGTCAGAGGTCCCTATTTGTTATAAACAATCGGTGTGAGCAATGTTGCAGGCTGGAACTCTACGCCGGGCTATTCAGAGCATCGAAGACTATGCGAGAACTCCACGATTCCGCGTCTAGAATTACGTACAGTACGTACAGCATCCCGGTTTTTCTAGGTCAGAGGTCCCTATTTGTTATAAGCAATCGGTGTTAACAATATTGGCAACTAATTTCATTTGGTTTTGTGGCGGTAGAACTATAGAACTATCAATGCTTAGAAAATTCCATATTTTTTCTTTTTTTTAGCCTAGTATCGGATGCTAACTTCCGGTCGCTAGCATCTCATTTGTTTATTTTGCGTTTTCTGGGGTTATTTCGCCAAAACTATTGTTCTTATCTATCAGGAACTATAAAACTCTACCGGATGCGATCAGAACTTTCGTTTTTTATTGAGATGCTATGAACTGAGATGCTAAGTTCACACACGTGAGCTAGTTCTCGGCTTTACAATAGAAAAGAAGACCTTACCTTAATACAGCAGAATTAAACACACAAAACTGACTCAAAGACTCGCAATACAGAATACACTCGGTAATTCACAATATCAGTATTTCGGGATCGTAATTCGGGAGCACAATAGTAAGAGATACTGGTCTAGGCGACATATGAACGCAGAAGAAGGCTCGGTGCGGTGTGTGTCACGCTTAAATAGGTGCGTAGGGAGAAGGATCGGTGAGGCTGTCGTGACGGACGTCTCAATTACAGTATTGGTCAATTTGGGTCAGGTGACCCCTTATACGAATTTCGGGAATACTCGATGCTCTATCTTCGTTAAGTGTCGTAATGTCGGCTCTGGACTACCTTTTCCGCGTACTGCGGACTCTTCGATGGCTCGTCATTGTACTACCCGTACATCGCCCGGTGGAAGCACAGTCCTTGGTCGTTGATTCACCAGGAATCATCCTAACCAGGGTTTTAGGTGGCGTTCGGCGATCCAGGGTGGAATCTCCTCCAAACCCACGTTATTACTTGTGGAAGGTCACTTGGAACCTGCAGCACAAGCCTGCAGCTATCTCCAGGAACGCTGCTCCGGAGCCGTGGCCGCGGCCTTCGGTGGCGGTAACGATGTCGGGATAGTCGGCGGTAGTTGTCTGGTTCAGCACCTGGCTGATAAGTCGTCGGGACGGGAGGCTATAGTGTGTTACTTTTGTGTTTTCGCACAGCCCTATTCGACCGTCTCCTTGGCATCCAGAATTCGTAGACGGATGGTGGTTCAACCCCAGGTTGATTAGTCGGCGTAGCGGGAGGCGATACATCGTGTACGACCTTGTTCGACCTCTACGTCGACATCCATGATCGAAGATCGGCAGTGGTTTCCCATGAGTTGCCGCTAGCCCCTGGCACCTCCTGGTGCAGCGCGGGGATGCGCGTCACGAGATCTTGCCTCAGGTGGTAATTAGCCGGTATAACCCAGTCCGATAGCCCTCTCTCTCTCTCGCTCTCGTGTCCCGTGCTCTCGAGTCGTCGGCCGCTCTGTTGCCCATCGACGGATGATCTCCAGGCGTTGCGCGTCGGGACGCGTTACATAGTTCGTAGTAAACAAAGACATCGAGAAACGAAAGAAAAGAAGCCTATTATTACGATACTTAACCTAATGATCTGTTGGCTGTCTCTCCCCAGAGTTATCTGTCGCCCAAATCTCAGAATGTTAATAAAATCTGTGACTGTTGCGGAATGCAACGTCACAGTATATATGTATGTACAATATGTATATATTTTTTGTAGAACTATTAATAACGATTTCTAGAATGTCCTCTTTTTTTTTTTGACCTCATCGATAAGAACTGCTTTGTTTTTTTGGTATCTTAGGTCAATGACAACTCCTTGTTTGACGTTTCGGCCCTGAAGGGGGCCCTCTTCAGAACTATAATCGGTTTTTATTAAATAAATAAAAACCGATTATAGTTTCAGTGCCGAAACGTCAAACAAGGAGTTGTCATTGACCTAAGATACCAAAAAAACAAAGCAATAACGATTTCAATTAGTATTTTTGATACACTTCTTCAGTGCGATCCAGATTTCGCGTCGACTATTTTACAGGATGAATTCGTCTCGAAATTGAGGTCGACAGTTCATGAGCCACATTTTCTGTGACTTTCTTATCTTTGATATATGCAATCAATCAAGTATCTTTGTCTCAAATTGTAGGAAGTCTATTTTGCATCTGCAATAGGTTTGTAATGTTACCTTTAGTGCGTCGCTTATGCCCGTAGGGTCGCACCGCTTGGCCGGCTTTTTCAGCAGCTCTCCGCTTTAAGCGCCTTGTTTTGCGCCGATTTTTTTTTCTGCTGGCAGCCGCTGTAAAAGTTTCATGGGTTAATAATGTATGTACAAAAAAGCAAGAAATAATATTATCGAATTAATAGATTCGGTTCTGCAGTTCTAACCGACTTCCAACACTACGATTTTCTCCAGAATCATATCATCTTTCTTACCGCGCTTATCCTCAGCCGTAGCTGCACTGTGGCTCGCTGCATTAGATTGAGGAGCCGAAATATTTCCTGAAATCAAATTAAATTAGTAATTAGAAACGATTCGTGATTTCGATTCCATACAGACTCACAACCATTTCCAAACAATACGATTGCCACCAGGTGACTACGGTACGAAATGGAAATGAATATTTTCAGGACCTCAGATTTTCCAATTTTATGTTTCGTACCATGGTTGGCCAAGTCTTGCGTTCCAGTATGGTCTGCTGCGCCTTCCGCCTCGCTCTCACTAGTATCCAAGTTGATTACTGTAATCACAGCAATTGAAAATTCAGAAGAAATTTTACTATTGAATCCGTACACACAGCCCTGCTGTGGTGTTATAAATTTTAGGAGTTAGAAAGAAAATGCAAAAGTTAAAGTCTTCATTGTAGTCCAAAAAAATGTTTATATTGCAGACTTTGAGGTCCTAATATTGTTTCTTACCGTGGTTGTCAAGCTCTGGAACTCTACCATTTGCTCCGTGGACGGCATTATCGTCTGCAACCAAATCGATTACTGCAATCAAAGCAAAAGGAAATTAGGTAGAAGTCTAGGCAACTCAGCGACAAACGTCATTACGAAACCCGTGGACTCGACTCTGACATTTCGAAACAGGCTCGAAACCAATTCGACGCACCATATTTGACTACAGTAGACGAAGGGAGTCAAGAATGCTTGAACCTGGAGCCCCCAAGTTCATATCATTTCTCTTACCAAGATTTCTAGCAGGCCTCACTTCGACGGCTGCATCTGCCTGAGCCACAGGGTTTCCTGAAATCAAAGCCAAGACAAATCAGTGAATAACGTCATTATTGAACCCGCAGACCCGCCTCTGACATTGAGAACACATTCTAGACCAATTCGACGCAACATATTTGGCCACAGTAGACAGAGGGAGTCAATAATAATAATAATAATAATAACTTATTGGTTATTTCCAGTACAGAGGAAAAGAGGTCGAGCAGGCTAGGCGTAAGCGAATAGACAAAAATAACATAGCAAAGAGAAGGTACAGAGAACAGATAGGAGAACACTTTAAACTATGCTAAGATAAGTCGTAGTAGACAGAACGAGAGATAGTCAGCATATAAACAGATAGATAGTACAAAGTAGATAAAAGTCAGATACATAGTCAATAAATGAAAGCAGATAGGTCACAGATCAAATTAATAGATGAACATGAAAATAAAGTATCATGAATATAAACTAGAAATTAACAAATTATATATAGATCAGCTAAAAAGGCAGGAGGAGATAAAAATAAATGTGTTAGGTAGAAAGTGAGTTAACTGATGATTAGATACGTGTGTCTTCAGAGCTTCGCAGGTATCTAAACAAGCCACGTTTGAAGGCCTCGGTGGTGAGGGCCAGCTTCAATTCGGCGGGTAGAGAATCCCAGAGTTGTATCCCAGACACCGCGAAGGAATTACGGAATGACTCAGTACGTGGCCAGGGAACGACGAACGCACTTCTAAAGATTCGAGGCGGAGACGACAGAGCAGGGGGTCTGTCAATGAAGAGCTCACGTAGATAGGGTGGCTTACCAGTACGCAAAGTCACAAACATTGCAACAAGGCGGAAATACAGTCTTCTGTCTTGAAGACAAAGCCAACCCAAGCTTTTACGGTGCGGTGTGATATGCTCGTCGCGCGCAACGCCACAGACAAATCGCACACAGGTGTTGAGTAGCCGTTGAAGCCTAGTGCTGAGGGCAGCTGATAAATCAGTGAAGACAACGCAGCAGTAGTCGAAGATGGGAAAGACTAGTGTCATGACCAATTGCCTGCGCAGGGGACGAGAAAGCAAGCGTCTCGCGGCAGAGAGCTGTTTGATTGTCCCATGAAAACGGTTAGATATAGCCTTCACTTGAGGTGCCCAAGAGAGTTGTGAATCAATGACGAGTCCAAGGTCCCGGACAGAATCCAAGTAGGGCACCACGAGTCCGTCAAGACACACACTGGGAAGAATAGTTTTATCCAATTTAGAGATGAAGGGCACGCTACCAAGAATCATGGCATGCGTCTTAGCAGCATCGAGGCGAAGTGATGCCTGTTTGGACCATTGAAGCACTGCTTCAACATCTTCATTCACACGAGCGACCGCGGCCGCGAAGTCCTTCAGAGGGAACTGAAGATAAATTTGCAGATCATCCGCGTACACAAGGTGACTGCAGTACTGCAGAACTCGCGAGATGTCATTGATGAACAGTGGAAATAGCAATGGACCAAGGACTGAGCCCTGAGGCACACCGAGGTGGCGATCAGTCCACGAAGACAAGCGCCCGTCTGACCCGGCAACCGCTTGCGTCCGCCCTTGCAAGTAGGAGGCAATCCACATAAAGACATGATGCGAGAAACCAAGATGAGCCAGCTTCGGGAGGACAAGGGCATGTGGGATCGTGTCAAAGGCCTTGCTAAAGTCGAAGAGCACAAGAAGAGTGATCTTACGCTCATCAATTCCCCTGCGCACATCCTCTGTCAGTCTGAGGAGGGCTATTTGCGTGCTGAACCCAGAGCGGAAGCCTGATTGACGAGAATCAAGCAGATGACGGTCTTCAAGAAGAGCGGTCTGCATTTGTTCAAGGACAATGCGCTCCAGGATCTTAGATAGCAGGCACACACTGGATATCAGACGTACCTGATCCATCGAGGTAGGAGACTTAACTTTGCCCAGGGGCAGGACGCGTGCCCGTTTCCAGACTTCCGGGAAAACTGCATCGTTGAGCGATTGGTTGAATAAGGTGAGCACATCGAAAGGTCATTGACACACCTCGATTGCGATTTGAAGTGACCCACCGTTCGCAGGAGCGTATCCGGAGTGATGTCGCCAAAGTAGAAGAGTGAATCGTCGTAGATAGGCGGCGGCAGTCTCGCAAAGAAATCAGAGACTTCAACAGCAGACGTTTGATGCTGAGAAACCGAAGCAAAATGGCGATTCAGTTCATCTACCGGAAAGCCACCATAGTCATTCGTATGCGACGGAGCAACCCCAAGGTCCCTGAGTTCACGCCAAAGCGCACGTGGTTCTCCAATAGTCCGTAGGCGATTAGAGAAGTAGGCATCCCGTGCAGATGTAATGCGCTCATGGAGAACATCACGCGCTTCCCGATAGCGGATAAGAGCTCCGTGTGTGCGAGCGCGCTTATACGCACGATACAATGTATCCCTCTCTCGCACACGGGTGTTTAATTCAGGTGTGATCCAGGGCGGACGGCGTGGTCTGATACGTGAGGATCTATACGAGGCATGCACATCCAGAGCACCCACAATGTTATCCTGCAGGCAAAGTAGTCTATCATCAATCGAGCCTCTCATGTGGAAAGATGACCAATCACTCGCTGCGAGATCCTGGAGTCAGGAATCCTGCGAGAAGTCGCGAAAAGACCGTGCCGTGATCAACTTGGTCCGAGACGGTAGTGGAGAAACTCGGACGTCAACTGTGATGAGGTCATGACAGGCAATGAACGGCGCTGGAGACTGGTCGTAGCTGAGAAGGGCAGCCCTGTCGCTCAAGAAGCACAGGTCGAGAAGCGTGTCGGCAGAGTGGGTGTGACAGGTAGCCGCATAGGGGACCATGAATAGGTCTCGAGAAGAATAGAATTCCCGCACATTACTGGCAGCGTAAGTATCGGCTAACTGGTTCGCGTTGAAGTCCCCCAGGATGACGGAGAGTCGAAAGTTGATACTGAGCCTATCATAGTCAATTTCGAAAGCCGCCAGGTGAGCAGCATTCGGCGGACGCTAAACCACTGCCGCAAGGAGGGATGAGGCACTGGGCAATCTGATCTCATCTAGCAAGTACCCAGGACTGCAACTATACTGTGCTGGTGAGGTAGCTAATATCCTTGCGCGAAGGCAGTCAATAACATATAGCGCAACGCCGCCACCCCTTTTCCCTTCGCGGTCATTCCGCAGGATGGTGTAACCCGGAATAGATACGAGGGCATCTGGAACATGTGAGTTAAGCCAAGTCTCGCTGATAGCAATGAGATGCGTCGAGCAAGAAGCAAAGTGCCAGCGGAGGAGGTCGATGTGAGCACAGAGCGAGTTGGCATTAATATGACAAAACTTGAGCTGCCCAGAGCCTTGATTCTGACGAAGATGGTTCACGCTGAGCGGGCGAGAAGGTTGCGGTGGCGTGGGCGAGGGCATAGACTCTTGACGTCAATCATTACGCAAGAGTTCAAGATCGGCAAGTGAGCAGATGCGCTTAATTCGAGAACCTGGTTCTCTCCGCACCAAGATGATCCCTGCATTATGCCACACATAACGATACTCAGCAGTCTTAGCAGCGGCTTTAGTGGCAATGAGAAGCTTGTAGACCTCCGAAGGAAGAGCCTCATTCAGGTGAACAGACGTCGCAGGACCTGCAGGAGTAGGAGTAAGCTCCGAAGTAACCAGCCGTCCCTTGGTCTTCTTTGCTGCTAAGAGACGAGTAAGCAAGACACGTGAGCTCAGCCTTGCAACAATAGGCAACGGAGTGTCTTTCGGGCTTTGTCGCAAGTGATCAAGAAGCGGCTCGCAACAATATCTTGCGCAACAAGAGGAACGCCAAGCGCCGTAGCAACCTGGAGCACAGTAGCCGAAGTGTCCTCAGGTGAAAGACAGGGCACACCGGAGATGATGATTTCAGCCTCACCCATAGGGCCAGGGGTCGGTGCGGAATTCACATGATTTTGCGGTTGAGCGCAAACAGACTCGCGAAGCGCGGCCAGATCAGCGGCAAGCACACTATTCTGCTTCTCCAATTCAGTAATCCGCGCAGTATTAGCGTCCAACTGGACCTGCATCGCCGTCAGCTTCATCAGTTGAGTGGCAAGTCCATCGAAACGCGAATTCATCTCACGAGACAAGTCGACAATTGTTGTGGAGCCGCCAGCAACAGGCTGAGTTGCACCCTGGGTTGGCAGGTGCACCGCCGGCAAGACATTTGCGGCCGGAACAGAGGCATCTCCAGACGAAGAGGGTCCAGAAAGCGGAGCCGAAAAACAAAAGGCCGGTGAGGTGGAGACCGGTAAGACTGGAGTCGCCGGAGCAGTGGATGCAGACGTGAGCGGCAAAGAAACCTCATCCAGCGATACCTGCGGACAGCATGAAGCGGTAACAATAATACATAGACCAAGATCAGTAGTCTAGCTTGTCCAAGTGGTTACCGACCGTAGAGACCGAGGACCGCGGACCAGTAGCAGCTCCGTAAACCCGGACATGCGCATCAGAACCAAAGTACCCAAGAGGTTATGTTGGCATCAGTCAGATGGATGAAAAGTCAGGTAAAGTAGTCGTCAGGCAGGAAGACCATGGCAAAAACGGACGTGCAGGTAGTTTGCAAAGAGGCGCATGCAATAACATCTGCGGAGAAAACGCCCGAAGGCAGAAAGCGACAGTACCAGCACAAAAGGCGAGAGTAGAGCAAGAGAGCGTGTTTGACAATACTCACCGGAAGCGGAAAGGAGTCAATATTCCTGACCCCAAGGCCCCGAATTTTATATCATTTCTCTTACCAAGATTTCTAGCAGGCCTCACTTCGACGGCTGCATCTGCCTGAGCCACAGGGTTTCCTGAAATCAAAGCCAAGGCAAATCAGTGACTAACGTCACTATTGAACCCGCAGACCCGACTCTGACATTTCGAACACATTCTGGACCAATTCGACGCAACATATTTGGCTACAGTAGACAGATGGAGTGAGTCAATATTCCTGACCCCAAGGCCCCCAATTTTATATCATTTCTTTCACCAAGATTTCTAGCAGGCATCACTTCGACGGCTGCATCTGCCTGAGCCACAGGGTTTCCTGAAATCAAAGCCAAGGCTAATCAGTGACTAACGTCATTATTGAACCCGCAGACCCGACTCTGACATTTCGAACACATTGTAGACCAATTCGACGCAACATATTTGGCCATAGTAGACAGAGGGAGTCAATATTCCTGACCCCAAGGCCCCCAATTTTATGTCATTTCTTTTACCAAGATTTTCAACTCCTTCAGCTCCACTGTCTTCCTCATGATCGGAAAGATTTGAGGCAATTTCTGCAATCAAAGTGAAGGGAAATTAGGAACTCCTTTTCTGGAATTTTCGATCTTGCCTTTGCAAATAAATTACGATTTTCTAGTATGAGACTTGAATTCTATTTCTGACCGTGGTCGTCGGATCTGCCTCCGTCGTCCTTGTCTGGCACATCTGAGTCAATTTCTGCAATCAAAGCAAAGGGGAATTAGGAAACAATTCTATGGAATTCTCACTCTCGTTGCTGCCGAAAAAAAATGAATTCCTAATATTTCAAAAAAAAAAAAAGGTGATGGCTTATTGGTCCAAGAAGCCCTGTTGATTTCAGACTCTGAAACTCAGATCCTTTTTCTTACCGTAGTCGTCAGATCCGCCGCCCATCTCGTTGTCCGAAGGGTCTAAGCCAATAATTTCTGCAATCAAAGCAAAGAGGAACCGTTACTTTAGCCTTGCGAATAAGTAATGAATTTCTGATATTTTTCTTTTTTGTACCGTTGTTGTCGGATTCACCTTCCCTTTCGCTGTCCGAATAATCCGACCCAATTTCTGCAATTAAAGCAAAGGGCAATCAAGAAATCATATCAATCCTCACTCCTGTCTCGCTTAATGAATAATGCATCGTGACTTTGGTGAACAAAAAAATCATGCTGTTATTTTGTATTGCTAAAAAAAACCTTGGAATTTTAGGCTCTGACACTCAAATCTATTATCTTACCGTGGTCGTCCAGTCCTTGGGCTTCATCACCTCCTTCGTCGCCGGGAAGATCCATATCAATGTCTGCAATCAACGCAAACGAAATTTACAGAAAGCTATAATATGAAATTTGAACTGTGCAATTGCTTTATAGCGATTACAAAAGCTGTTAAGTAATGAAATTCCTTGAATTTAGATTAAAAAATTTGCGTACATGAGACATTCCCCGTTATTTTATGCAACATCTAGATCAATATCATGGAATATAGTAATTCTCTGTTATCTATACTCAAAACATCTGTAATGTAAAATATGCATCAATGATATTGTTGAGACTCGTAAAAATTCTGTTCATTCTATTTGTTCATCAATTTTCCGAAAAGTGCAGAATTGCATCCATAAAAAAGAGATTTTTTATTTTTTATTTAGCCCGATATGATTGCATTTCAGAAGATCATAAAAAAGTATGCAAGATTATATCAAGTTACTTATCTGAAATTACACGCATATTTTATGGAATTTTATCCGGACAAATTCGAGACACTAATTTTATAAAGTTTTATCTGATCGCATAAAATATGTTTTCCACATGACCCGTTATAGGTACGTGAATACAATACAGTACATCGTACCCTTCGAAATCAACTTCGGATAAACAATAAATAAATTTTTTTTAAATGTTTCATACTCGATCGTAGTGAACGCTACAGCCTGCAACATGAGCGCGATCAAATACCTCTCTGCAACTGTTGCGCAAAGCTTGCTCAAAATCAGTCATAACAACTTTTACTGATGCAACGTTCATGATTTCCGAGACAGCCCTTAACACCGCCGTGTATGCCACTTGTGTTTTATTAGCCATCAGCACATGCGCAAACGGTATAGCCTAGAAAGCGAAATTATAAGATAGGATTAGATAGTCAATAAGCACAAGGAACATTAATTAAAGAAGTGCTATTTTCTAGGTCACAGCCAGTGATTTGGTAAGAATACGCGGTAAAGTTTGAATATTCATCAGCTACAACGGTTTCGGAAATGTTGAGTCTGATGTATGTGATAACGTTAATGAATCAAATCGGCATGACTGTTTTGTATAAATAATACCGTTGGTTACTTCGACGGGGAAATAACTCAAGATTTGACTGACACATAATTTTTTTTAGTGAAGTAATTCTAATTATTTCACCTATTTCGTTCAATCAATTTTTTCATTTCATATTATTTAATTTATTTCAAATCAACTTTTTTATTTCAAATTAATTTTTTCCATCCACGTTATCTCAGTTATTTAAAGCTATTGGTTTTTCACTTCAAATCGATTTTTATTTCTAATACATTTTTTTCTTATCGGTACATTCTTTTTCTCAGTTATTTCTCATTATTTCAGTTATGTCTCATACTTTCAGTTATGTCTTAATATTTCACGAGCTATTGAGACCTTATTCAACGCGTTATATTTCCCCCTCAGGTTTATTCGCAGAACTGCTTTCGACGCCAAAATCGTTCTCAATTATATTTACGCCGTTTTTCGTGCCTGTTTTCGGTACCTAAACTCGCGATTTTAGCTATAGACCGAATCCATCTCAAATCGGGCAGGCAAGGCTAAAATGGAAATCGTGATTTCACGGAATTTTTTTTCAAATTGAAATATGTTGTTGTTCGACGAAAAAAAAGTGACCCGTATTTTTTTGTTTTGGAAAAAAAAATCTTGCTACGAAGTTACGGCTATTTGAACATTTAATCGTGCGCTACCAAAGTTCTTGGAAAGGGAACACTTTTTTTTCTTAATAACGCTATATCTGCGGAACGGATCATCGCAAATACTTCATCTTGGTCTCATTTTGTAGGGTTTTTCGCACTCTCTTGGAATTCGAAGAAAAATTTGAGGATTTTTGAAAATTGACGGAATGACGTTCATTTTTCAAAAATTAGGGAAACCCGTTTTTCTCGAAAAGTGATTTTTTTATTTTCTCAAAAATTTTACACGATATGTGGGGTAATACGACGGATATATCCTATGAGTTTCATCGATGCTAAAACACTGCTTCATATCGAGAAAAAAAATTTTCGTGCGTCACTGAAATTCGTCAATTCCTGTGCTGGTGTCTACTTCGTGAGCATCGTTGAGATGTGTACAGATTTTTCGATCCAAATAATATTACCTAAACTTGATACATACGTACCTGAGGGAGTACATGCAGCATTTTTTCATCTGAATCTCTGAATTTACATGCTGCGCTATTATTATTGCCATCTATGATTACACAGAATCATTATGTGTACAGTGAAATCTACATCACCTAAATGTCCCTCGTTCTATTGTTTTTGTTCTTTTATTATTTATTTCTTCAACTTTTCATTACGCACTTCCGTTGCATTGCTTCCGTTGCATCGCTTCCGTTGCATCATTTCAAGATTTGACCCCACAGACCGCACTACTGACCCGAAAACGGGAGCATTTTCAATGCTAATAATAATATAATGATAAAATCTACAGACCTTGTGTGTAATGCAAGCCTCTGAAGGCATTGAAAATGTCACCTGTTCTCTCGTTCTTCGTGCATTTTGTTTTGATATATTTGTATCTGTCGCATTTTGATTTGAATTCTCTTAAAATGAAGTTTAAACAAAATCTAATCCTGACAGATCGATGATCGGTAACAATCTGATAGATTAACCATACATTTGGATCGGTCACAATCTGACACATCGATCATCCATAATCTTTTTCCATTTTTCTTCCTATTTTCATCTTTTGTCTTCTGCAAACTTTTTTCATCCGCATTGTTGTTACTTTCGTTTTGCACGCATTTCTGTCCCGTTCACATTTTTGTTGCAGTTTAACATTTGATCCCCTATACCTCACTATACACCACGAAAATAGAAGCATATAACTCAACAATATTATTATACGATATTGTTATTACTACAATAAATCCCTGATTTTTAATTTTGTATTTTTTTCGTGATAGTCTTTATTAGCAGATCAATATTCGGTCTACGATGTTATACATCATACGGCATTTGGTCATTTACTCCCTCAGGTACGTATGTATCAAGTTTTAGTAATATTATTTGGATCGAATAATCTGTACACATCTCAAAGAAAACCACAAAGTCAACACCAGCACAGGAATTGACGAATTTCAGTGACGCACGAAATATTTTTTCTCGATATGAAGCAGTGTTTTAGCATCGATGAAACTTCGAGGATATATCCGTCATATTACCCCACATATTGTGTGAAATGTTTGAGAAAATAAAAAAATCACTTTTCGCGAAAATCGGGTTTCCCTAATTTTCGAAAAATGAACGTCATTCCGTCAATTTTCAAAAATCCTCAAATTTTTCTTCGAATTCCAAAAGAGTGCGAAAAACTCTACAAAATGAGACCAAGATGAAGTATTTGCGATGATCCGTTCCGCAGATATAGCGTTATTAAGAAAAAAAGTGTTCCCTTTCCAAGAACTTTGGTAGCGCACGATTAAATGTTCAAATAGCCGTAACTTCGTAGCAAAATTTTTTTTTCCAAAACAAAGAAATACGGGTCGCTTTTTCTTCATCAAACAACAATATATTTTAATTTGAAAAAATTCCGTGACATCACGATTTCCAGCCTGCCCGATTTGAAATGGATTCGGTCTATAGTGGCAGTGAGTCGGTGGTGGGGGGATGACAAACTGTACGTATTCGGCAACTTCTAAGGAGGCACATCCGAGTAGATTGCTGTTAAAGTAGGCGAATTTTGGAAATTTTTATCTCAAAAACAAAAAATCACTAAACATACTTGAATGTGTAAACTTGAGAATGAACAAAAAAAAAAATTGAATCTAATTGATACTTTTTGAGATAAAAATTTCAGAAATTCGCCTACTTTTACAGCAATCTACTCGGATGTGCCCCCTTAAGTCCCAGGACGTAAAAGTGCCCGAATACGTATTCTGCACTCAGCAGCAGTGACAACAGCAGACACATTATTGCCCGAACACGTGATTCGCGCATGTCCATTGGTTCCCTACCCAGCATACTAGCACTAGACGCTCCAACCCTACCTCACAATAAGTGGAAAAACCGCTTAATATTCTCTTGTTATAGTATCGAGCATCGTGTATAACAAGGACGCAACGGTCTTTTCACGCCGAGCGTGAGTTTGCAATACGAAGGAGAGTCGCCTACGACTCGTATTGCAAACTTACGCTCGGCATGAAAAGACCGTTGCCTCCTTGTTACACAATAAACTATTTTTGTCTTACATGGTCGTATCTGATGCCTAAAAATGTCACCAGTTGGTAAACCCCTCGTATCCGGGGTGTCGTCTGGAATGTTCCATCTATGAAAATGTGAGACACATCGTTGAACTTATTTGCAACGAATTCTGGGCTGCAAATGAGCAAGTGTAGGTTGCCCTGCGTGTCAGTGATTCTGCGAATGCTAAGTAACTGCGCGCCTCCGTGCTGCAGTAATCTGATATTATCAGGATTTTCTAGCCGGTCAGCCATTTCCGATAAAGATGTCGGGCATGCGGGAAACTCCCACCGTCTCCAGCGCTTCAAAGATGACAGGATACTATTAAATGGTACGAGTACTTTCACATCCCCACGTGGATCTCCTTCGAACCTATGGAAATCACAATAAGCACGCCATTAATTACTAAAAAATGTAAATGTATCCACATCCCATGTAGAGATTGACGAATTCTAAATGAAGAAAACTATCCAGGAGCCTACTAGGGCCCTCCCTGAAACGTCACATTTTATCCGATTCGGGGTGAGCGTTACGTTTCTGGGAGAGCCCTAGTAAGCTCCTGGATAGTTTTCATCATTCAGAAGTCAATATCTACTTGGATATTGCAATGATTTGGAGTCAATGAAAATATACGTCATCCTTCGTTGGGCCGCTGATCGAAATTTTACACCATTCGTATGAGGGAAGAAGGGGGGACCTTGGGATGATTATTTTGTAGTCCTTTGGGAAAGTATAATACTACGCACTAATAATCTAAATATAAATCTGAGGATCGAATAATAGAACACCATTCTCAGCCGTTTTTTAAATAGCTGTGTGAGGAATTATGAGATATACGGAAACACACACATACTGAACGTCGTCAGTGAAGACACGGACACCTGCCGGATAATCCGCTTGTACATGGGGACAGAGTTCACTCGCTCCTGAGGAGAATAGTCAGTCGGTCTGTGGCATCATATTAAGGCAGATCGCACTCGCACACGCACTCGCACTCACACTCATATACACCTTTATTTATTCGGACTCACACATTATATTGTTTTATCTTCGGCCGCGGAGGCACCCTGTAAAGAAAGGAATGAGAGGAAAGAAGGAAGGAAAGAGACGGGATTGAAGGAAGAAGATCGGAAGGAAGAAAAGAAGATCTGGTGCTGAAGACCCGGGATTCCCTTGTGCTGTCGTATTGTATTGTCTTGTGTTTTGTCCTTACATATATTTTTAAATTATACTGCGGAATAGTTTACCTTTAGTGATTTTATTTATACATTGCATAATTTTAGAATCGTAACACGTTTATTGGCTTTTGCCGTTCATTTATTGTCTCATATTATTTCGCTGTTCGTTCATTGATTGCTTGGATTCATTCGCGCATTTCCTTTTTGAGAAGTTCGTCGTCGCCTTTTGATTTATAATAAATATTGAAGTTGCCTTGAGCTGATATTTTTGGGAAGAGTTATTTTCCTGCCGCACCCTTTCCTGAGATCATTCTTTGTTAAATAGATGGTAGTGAAGTAAGATTCGTTACATAAAATGGCGCCCAACGTGGGGCAAAAAGGAAAATAGCTTTTCTCTAGGAAATAAAATATTCTAATTGATAAATACTAATTTTAAATGGTAAAAACTAGGTCTGGAGCGAAAAAGGCGGACATGACTAACGGAGAAAGAGAAATTTCAACGGGTACGCAGACTGAAAATTTGAACGCAGAGGTCATGAATCCCGGCGGGTCAGCCAATACAAGTCAGCAAAACCGTGTTGCGGAGCTGAACGGTTTAGCCAACGACCAGATCAGATGTTTACAACAACAGATTAAGGATCTAGTCGAGAGGATGGACGGATTAGGCCGAACCAATTCCAACTTACGTTCGAGCACACCGACGATGGCGCAGGAGTTTGGTGGGGGTGAGTGTTCTTCGCGTTTGCACGTAAACAATATCGAAATTAAACTCCCTCAATTTTCTGATGAAAATGCGTATCACCCAACGGAATTTCTCACGGATTTTGAAAGGTGGTTCACTCTTAAACAACTGCCGGAAGATTCAAAATTACCCATAGTAGAAACTGCGTTAAAAGGTAGAGCGAAGCTATGGTATCAGGCGAATAAAATGCACTTTGTCAGTTATGTTCAATTTCGAAGAGCTTTTTCTGAGGAATTTTTTGGTATTGAAACACGGGTTAAATTAAAAGCGAAATGGGCTTCTTCGCGTTGGACACCGTCAGATGGATCGCTGAGCACCTATTATTACAAACAAACAAAAATAGCTAATTATTTCGAGCCGCGAATTGATAGATACGAAATGAACTATATTATTGTCAAACAGTTTCCACCTAACATTCAAATGGCATTGGCTAGCGTGGATTATAATAATTCGAAGAGAGTTGCTCAGGTTTTGTCTTCACTCGATGGTATAGAAGATCATGATAGAGATAACAAGCGCGACCTTCATAGTTCTAATACACAGCGCGAGGTACGAGCAGTGTGGCAACACGATTCGTCAACACCAAATTCTGACTCTTCTTACAACAATAAAACGAACAAGTCCAAAAAAAAGCTGTCTCAAAGTCCAATAACGCCACATCATACAGATTATCAGCAGCAACATTTCAATTATAGTTACCCTCTCAATCAGTTTCAGGGTAGACCAACGAGCGTCGATCAGTTAGACTTTTCTATTCCACCCCCTACGTATGTAAACAGATTTGTACCTGAACATCGTAATTTAAACTAAAAAATGACTCGCATAATTATGGTCCGCATGTGGGTCATAATATTCAAACTATTGTTGAGGACCTGGCATTCGATATAACGAATGAAATAACAGATTCTCTAGATACATCACCACAGAAACATCGTGACACTTGTCCGTACGTAGAATGTAAATTTAATAACGAAAAAATTGTCGCGCTGTTAGATTCGGGCAGTCAAGTCACTTGCATTGCAGAGCGTACCTTTTTATGGTTAAAAGAGCGTGTCAGATTTGAAGAATTACCGATAAGTAACGTCTCGATTTGTCCAGCTTTTGGGAAAAAACCACTCACGATTAAGAAACAAGTTCTTACGAATATTCGAATCGGTGATCGTGATTTTTCCACTATCTTTATTGTAGTTCCGAAGTTGGTATACCCGGTTATCTTGGGTTCAGATTGGCTTTCTGAAAACCGTTTTGTACTTGATTTTGAAGCAAAACAGATATATTGTAGCGATGATTGTCTAGGCGATTCGTACGCAGGTTTCGGTCGGTCCCTGGTAGATAAATTGTGTGTTAGTGTAAGGATAGAAAATTCTCAAGCGATAAATGAGATCCCGCAGAAATACGGTGATACCGATCAAGGTGATTCTCAATCGTATAACTGTGGTAATAATCTCGCTAATTCTGTTGTTAGCCGTAAGGAGGATGTAAATGAGGTAACTGATGACCCTGATGTCATGCAACCCATTTACACTGTGCCTTGTGATTCAGCAAACGAAATGAATTTTAATGTAGCTCAACTTTTTGAGACACAAGCTGTGTTGAACGCGGAAAATCACGAAAACAAATCCGCGCAAAACCTTGCTGAGTCTTCCGATTCTTGTGAATTTAATCAGGAAAACAATCTTGAAATTGATTCGGCTTCTTACATGATAGATGCCTTTTTGTCTACTCAGTATCCTTGTGTATCGGCAAATACCTTGGAAATTGATAATTCGTCAAATATAAATATTTGTGATATAACTGTAAACTCAATTCACAATCTCAGCTCCGAGAGTGAGAATCGGATTGATGAGTATCATTGTATCGCCGATTATGTGGGGGATAAAATAAAAGTGAACGCGAAAACGGTAGGTCATGTCTCATCAAACTATTCGCGACAGAATAACGTTGATGCAACATGCCATGACGGTTTAAGAGGCGAGTCACTTCATAAAGACTATTCCAATCCTGAAGACCACAATTTTTTTATCGAAGCTCGAGCGATCGTGCAAATGCTAACCTGCTTAACGGAGATGCAGAAGTCAAAATTGCTCAATGTTCTAATCCGAAACCGCAAGGTATTCTCGGATAAACCAGGCTGTACGAACGTTTACGAACACAAAATTGAAGTAAAACCGCATAAATCGTGTGTTCAACGAACTTATCCAGTTCCACTATCTCAACGACCGGCTGTCGGTGCGGAAATTCAACAAATGTTGCAAGATGGAATCATAGAATTGTCAAATAGCTCATACTGCAGTCCGATGAGAATCGTGTCAAAAAAGCATAACGAAATTCGCATTTGTCTTGACGCGCGTTTCATAAATGATATTATTTTGGCCGATAATGAAAGTCCACCACCTATAGACGAAATATTGAACAAATACGAGGGTATAAAAGTCTTATCAACAACGGACTTGACCAGCGGTTATTGGCAGATACCGCTAGAGGAGGAATCCAGAAAATACACTGCTTTTTTGCACAACGGGACACTCTATCAATTTTGTCGGGTTCCTTTCGGTTTAAAAACAGCTGGGAGTGGCTTTATGCGCGCCTTACGTATTGCTCTCGGAAACGATTTCAATTCCTCGGTAACTAGTTACGTTGATGATCTGCTAATCACTTCTTCGTCTTACGAAGAACACATCGACCACCTAGACAAATTGTTTACTCGTTTAACTCTTTGTGGATTTACTCTGAAACTGAAAAAGACGCTTTTCTTCAGAGACGCGGTACCTTTTGTCGGATTTATACTTACACCTAGCGGAATCAAACCAGACCCAGAAAAACTTGCTGTCATTCAAAATTTCCCTAAACCCGTAGATCGAAAACAGCTACAAGGATTTATAGGCTCGTGCACTTTCTATCGACGTTTTACAGTCAAGCATGCCGAAAAAATAACGCCATTTCGAGATTTGCTCAGCGAAAATACTCCGTGGTTATGGAAACCTGAACATGATAAAGCTTTTCAAGATTTAAAGGACAGTTTTATTGATACGGTAACTTTACAGCATTATCTGCCTAACATACCCTTTCGTATTCAAACCGATGCGAGTGATTTAGGCATCAGCGCCGTTCTTTATCAGATTGATTTCGACGGAGATCACCGAATAATATCGTTGATCAGTAAATGTCTATCGGCAGCTGAAACTCGATATACCACCACTGAAAAAGAGCTTCTCGCTATAATGTACGCGTTGCTCAAATTTCGAATTTATCTGTTTGGAACCTATTTTCACATTATAACTGATCATAAAGCTCTCACTTTTTTGAAGACGTGTAAATTTCATACTCCCCGTATATCCAGATGGATTTTGCTAATGAACCAGTACACATTCCAGATAGAACACTGCAAAGGAGTCGATAATACCGTTGCCGATTTTTTCAGTCGTAACTTTCCTGATCGCGTTGATAATTCCGATCCAAAGAAAATCATAGTAGCAGCCTTAAGAAACAATTTTCACAGTTTAGATAATGATAACACCTTGTGTATGATTTCTGCCTTAACCAGTGTAAAAACTGATAAACATTTCACAAAGCTCTTTAAAAATCTGCGACAATTACAAAATCAAGATAAAAAATTGCTAGTTCACATTCAATCAATCGAACAAGGAGAACAAAATCCGAATTATTTCATTTTTAACAACTTGCTATTCACAAAAACCAAAGCAGATTCCAATTGGAAGATTGCAGTCCCCGAATCATTAGTTCTTGAAATCATGCGAAGCGTTCATCAACAATTCGGTCATGTAGGTGTATCTAAAACTCACCAAGAAATAAGTCGTTATTACGCGTGGAAAGGAATGAGACGCCAGATAAAGCAATATGTAATATCCTGTGATTTGTGTCAGCGAGTGAAACCCCTTACTTATTCTATGGAGGGAACATATCAATTAGTCGAGTCAACAGAACCAAATGATCTGATTTCTGTAGATTTTTACGGGCCTTTGCCTACATCTCGTGGTGGGGTTCAGTATATCTTTGTAATTCTTGATGTTTTCTCGAAACTGGTCACCCTTTACGCGCTTAAACGAGCCACTACCAGAGCATGCCTTAATAGATTGTTTAACGATTACACTGTGAATATTGGAAAACCTAAACGAGTATTATCGGATAACGGCTCACAGTTTTCGTCACCATCCTGGAAAAATAAATTAGAAGCAAATGGCATCCAAGCTATCTATTCTTCTATTCGGCATCCAAAATCTAACCCTGTGGAACGAACTATGAGAGAGTTAGGACGATTTTTTAGGACGTATTGCAGCGAAACGCATACTAAATGGGCTTGTGTGTTACCTGATGTGAATAAATGGTTAAATCTCACTGTACATTCTGTCACTGGGTTTACACCGTATGAACTGAATTTCGGGGAGAATCCAGCTAGTAAAATCGCAGAAATCGTTAAATTTCCACCTACTATCGATACTCCACATCAAGTAAAAATTCTTCAGGCGACCGAAAGGATTCGTAAAGAATATGAAAATCGCGGTAAACAGCAAAAACCAGTTTCACGAGTTGAATTGCAGTACGGAGACCAAGTGTTGCTAAAAGTGCCTTATCCGTCTGATGCTATAGCTCGCAAAACGCATAAATTTTTCCATATCTATTACGGTCCATTTGTGATTACCAAAGTATTTAACAATAACGCCTTTCAATTATCTCACGTAGAAAATCCGGAAAAAATCCAAGGAATCTATAATAGATGTAGTTTAAGAAAATACGTGCAATCCGAAGAGCATTGATCCTCGTCTTGCTCTTGTTGTTTTTGTTGTGTGCATGCTAAATTCAGGTCAAAAGAAGGAATTCTTCTGCAACGACCGAAGCGTTCAAATTTTCAGCATGCGTACTCGTCATGATTTCCTAAACTTAGGCTATTGGTAAACACATCACATCTTTATACAACAAAAAAGGCAATTTTAATGTGTTAGGCTTAGTATTATCTGTAATTTTATTTTTACACGGTTAGAAAAACGATTTTAATGTGTTAGAGATAAGAAGAAAAAAGAAAGAAGCTAATGTTAATGAACAAAACGCCTTACTAAGCGAAAATTTTGATTCAAAAGAAAACAGGGAACTTCAAATCATGCAAAAAAAAAAAAAAAAAAAACGGGGGAAAGAAAGTTAATTTTGGTTAACAATGCAGCGTGTAGTTTAGAGAAAAAAAAAAAAAACTAAGCAATGCTATTGCATGTATTAAGGTTAGGATTTTTTATAAAAGGTCATTTATATGTTAGGTGTAGAATTTCAAATCAAACAAAGATATCGATATACTGTGCAATCTAGTTATAAATGAGAGTCGAAATAAGATGTCATTTTAATATACTATGTTTATTCACATATTAATGAGAGGATTTTAAGTTAGGAATACAAAAAAAGTTATATTAATGTGTTAGGGTTAAAATGTTTGCCAAAAAGATAATTCTATGTGTTAGGAGAGATAGGATGTCTAATGTTTGTCTAATTGTTTATACTATTTCCAATTGTTATATGTACCTATTCCACTGAGCACCAACATCGCACCAACGTATCATCGCATCAATACCTATCCATAAAACCTACGCTACCCGAAACGTGAGGATGATCCAGATGCTGCCTGTTTTTCATCACATCTGTACTGACCTATATTGAGTTGCATTACATCTATGATTCCCAAACCGTCATCATCTGTGTGGGGGATTGTGTGAGGAATTATGAGATATACGGAAACACACACATACTGAACGTCGTCAGTGAAGACACGGACACCTGCCGGATAATCCGCTTGTACATGGGGACAGAGTTCACTCGCTCCTGAGGAGAATAGTCAGTCGGTCTGTGGCATCATATTAAGGCAGATCGCACTCGCACACGCACTCGCACTCACACTCATATACACCTTTATTTATTCGGACTCACACATTATATTGTTTTATCTTCGGCCGCGGAGGCACCCTGTAAAGAAAGGAATGAGAGGAAAGAAGGAAGGAAAGAGACGGGATTGAAGGAAGAAGATCGGAAGGAAGAAAAGAAGATCTGGTGCTGAAGACCCGGGATTCCCTTGTGCTGTCGTATTGTATTGTCTTGTGTTTTGTCCTTACATATATTTTTAAATTATACTGCGGAATAGTTTACCTTTAGTGATTTTATTTATACATTGCATAATTTTAGAATCGTAACACGTTTATTGGCTTTTGCCGTTCATTTATTGTCTCATATTATTTCGCTGTTCGTTCATTGATTGCTTGGATTCAATCGCGCATTTCCTTTTTGAGAAGTTCGTCGTCGCCTTTTGATTTATAATAAATATTGAAGTTGCCTTGAGCTGATATTTTTGGGAAGAGTTATTTTCCTGCCGCACCCTTTCCTGAGATCATTCTTTGTTAAATAGATGGTAGTGAAGTAAGATTCGTTACAGCTGGGTGAAAACCCATAACGTTATGTTCAACGGTTCTTGTAAACCTTGAGGAGCAGCGCGGCTTAGACGCATAGGTCATGATTTTAGTGCATTTTTACAATAATGCATACACGTGCAAAGGGAATAGAAATATAACCATGTCATTCAATGCATCATTATTATTGTTACTGATTGATGTGACTCATGAGCCACGCCACCACGACGTCATTTGGGAGTAGGCTAACAGTAAATAAAGACGGATTTTGTTCGAGTTTTCTCGGAAACAGCTGAGAATGTAGTCCTGCCATTTGACGTTTAGATCACTGGTCTGGAACACTATAATATCCCAAACGGACTTAAAAATCAGCGACCCCAAGGGCCCGCTGTCTCTTTGTTGGCCGAAATCCTGCAAGTCGAAATTTTCTTTGCTTCGCCTATATGAGCCGATTCATTGTTATCAAAATTTGATTTTTCATACATAATCAAAAGTCGCGAAACCTGTGAGCAAAACTTTCAGGAATCAAAATACTATTCATCTTGACTCACGGAAATCTTTAATATTCATTTGGGCAGATTTTTTTATTCATTTTGTGCTAAGTTAGAAGGTTAGCAAAAAATTTGATAAAGGCTGAGCAGTGTTATATTACCGTATAAGCATATTGTGCTGCTAATCAAAATTCAACGGAACCTAATGCCTTTGTACTCTTGAAGTCATTAGCATGACACATACGGTTACATTTTGCCTCTCATCAATATATTTGGCTGACAGCTAGTAATCCAAGTAACAATTCCCATGCAGGTGAAAATAGTGTATATGGAATGATAAAATAATATGTGTTAGGGATTGCATGTAATTTTATGAGAAGAGTTTGAATTTTCCGGTTCTCTTCCTAGTTCACTCTTATTAGAAGTTGGTCACATTTGAGTTCGTATATGTATATGTAGTTTCTGCCTGGAATTTGTGTTATGTTTACCTCAGTTACCCTTTAGCACGGAAGAGACACTGGTCGCTGTACATTTTGAAATATTAAATATATTATATTACGTTATTATACCTAAAACCTGTGTCTGTTTTATTTCTGGAACTGAGTGAAGAAGTATCTTCACTCCTCATATTGGTTTTAATAACATTTTTTGGTCCTTCGAGCCGGATATTATAACGCTCAGGTGTAATCAGTATCCGAAAACCATTCGGTGGAATTGGAAAGAGACTCTGGCAATGAGTGTGAGTGCGCGGCATTGACACTCTGAACAATTTCAATACGGGTTGTTATCTCATCGCTAATAGCGATTATCTATGGTGATATTAGACAATGTTAAGTGTCATCAGGAGACGTTAATGTGCTCAGAACTGTGTTTTGTTCGTCAGTGGTGGGTTTTTTAACGGTCGGTGAGCATATACATTGGACAGTGTGTGATACGAATTTGACTGTGTGGGTGACTTTGGAGCTCGGACTAATAAGCTCATTTGTGTGCATGCGTATCGAAGCAATCACATACACTGCTGAAGCGACCAGTGCGTGTGCGTTGTTTACGGTGCCTAGAGATTCGTACAGGCGAAGGTGTGGGATGTACAGATCATATCACAAGGGTGTAGGATCTATTTCACGGATGACGTCCAGATTACACTGACGTCGACATCAGGAATTTTCGAACACAACCGTCAACAGCTGACGATACATCTGATTTGGCAGTTTCTTTGTTTGCCACAATCCTCACATTGAGGACGTATCTGGTAACATTAACGATCTATATTACTGTAGGAAAATGGATCTGCTTTTAACCAAACAACTAGAACTCTTTACTCGCATCTCTAATGCAGTGGAAAATTTGCACAAGTTAGGCAGTCAGAAAATCACACTGAGTGCAGTGGAAGCTAGAGTAGCGCAATTGCAAATGAATTTCGACAAGTTTTCAGCGAACCACGACAAGATTCTGGAGCTAAAACCCGATCCAACTACTGGCTACATCAAGGATGACACCATGGGATTGTGTGAAGAGAGGTTCCTAGAAAACATGGGAACATTCCGCGGTTACATCACCAAACTGACACCTGATCCAGCACTGCCAGGTCATTCAGGTTCATCTAGCCAGCATGCGGGTAAAACGAGAATGCTACCACGCATCGAGTTGAAACAATTTTCAGGCAATTATGCGGATTGGTACGAATTTCGAGATATTTTTAAAGTTATGGTCCTTAACGATACAGAATTCTCCAATGTGGAGAAATTACAATATCTCAAGATGTCGGTGACAGGAGACGCTGCGAAGCTCCTGCGGAATATCACGGTTACGGATGCCAATTTCGCTCGTGCTTGGATGATGATGACTAATACATACGAAAACAAAAGAGCACTAGTCAACACACACATCACGGCATTCTATTCATTAAAACCTGTTTCTACAGAGTCAGCTGATGAGCTCCGGCGTTTGCTCAATGATGCGAACCAGTCTCTGGAGGCACTGGAAACGTTGGGACGCAAGGCTACGTGGGAGGATCTCGTGGTACACCATATTGCTATTCGAATGGATCCGGTCTCACGAAGAGACTGGGAAAACTCTGTCAGTGACAGTACCGATCCGCCGTCGTACAAGAAGCTTGAGAAGTTCATTCAGGGGCGAATTCGGACCCTGGAGATTCTGGATACCTGTGCTAAGCCATCGCCGCAGCAAAGCAGCAGCACAAGGAATGCACCCAGCAAGGGTTTTGATCACTCTAGACGATCCTCTCACCATATCGCTGGAGCACCAGGGACTGGTAAGCCGAAACCACACTCATCAAATAATAATGTTCCGGCGAAATGTCGCTTGTGTCAAGGAAAGCATCAACTCTTTTTCTGTGAAGCCTTCCGAGCGAAGACGCCCGAGGCAAGGAAAGAAGTTGTCTTTGCCAGTAACCTCTGTTTGAATTGCCTGGGCCCCCACAAGGTCAAGGATTGCCAATCAACTAAGTTGTGTCAATCATGTCAGGGACGGCATCACACTATGTTGCATGGAACCACTACGTTCGCAGCTCCTATGCGATCGTGCAATCATCTGATGTGCAATGCGACCACTGAAGGAGGCAGTTCAGTGAATCAAGCTCACGAGGGACAAATAACCGCTGACGTGGCATCCTCCAACGCATTTACAGCATTGGCCACGAACACAGCTAACTCTTCGTGCACTTTAGCTCTCCTAGCAACAGCTCGGGTCATCGTATCATCTGAAGACGGGAGGAAGAGTTCAGCTCGGGCACTCATAGACCAAGGGTCTCAAGTGTCACTGGTCTCTGAGAGACTGGCTCAGAGACTGCGTCTGGAACGCAAGCCGTCAAACGTACACGTGGATGGTGTGGGCGAAGGAACCACCAGGTCAAGAGGATGGGTAAAGTTCAACTTGGCCCCGAGGTTTGAATCCGACTTCACATGTGAAGTACAATCATTGGTTCTTCCTAAGCTGACGGCATATCAACCTCAACATGTTGTATCCTTAGACAGGGTACCTCCATATGCTGGATTGGAGCTGGCTGATCCCCACTATACACACGAGGATCGGATCGATATCATATTGGGAGTGAGGATACACTCTCTCATCATGGAACCTGGACTACTACGGGGTTCATCATCTGAGCCGCTAGCTCAGAAGACCAAACTGGGTTGGATTCTATCAGGTGCAAGTGCCATGGATGAGTGCACAGGCCGTGCCTCCTGCCTACACATTTCCGCCGACCAGGCACTTCATGACCTGGTCAAGCAAATGTGGGACCAAGAAGAGGTCGCCACGCGGGTCCCAACATTAACTCCAGAGGAGACTAAGTGCGAAGAACATTACAGGAGAACAACGGAGCGAGATCCCACGGGTAGATATGTGGTCAGGCTACCCTTCAAGGGGGAGACTCGCAGCCTGGGAAATTCGCTAGCCGCTGCGAAGGCAACCTTGCTTCGAGTCGAGCAACGATGTCACAAGGAGCCTGCGCTTCGGTCGGCCTACCAGGACTTCCTCAACGAGTATCACTCGTTAGGTCATATGGAACCCATCCTTTCAGATCTGGAACTATTGAAAGGTACAGGTTTTGTTCTGCCTCATCACGGAGTAGTTAAGGAGAGCAGTACAACCACTCGGATGAGGGTAGTTTTTAACGGGTCGCAGAAGACAGACATCGGAATTTCACTGAACGATGAATTACTGGCAGGACCCAACCTAGTGCCTGAGTTAGCTGAGATACTGTTGCGGTGGCGGTCGCATCGTATCGTTTTCTCTGCGGATATCGAGAAAATGTACCGGCAGGTGAAGGTTCATCAGGACGATCGGGTATTCCAGAGAATCCTGTGGCGGGATACACCTTACTCACCAATCAAGGCATACCAACTAACCACAGTTACGTACGGGTTAAAGTGTGCACCCTTTTTAGCTGTGCGCACCTTACGGCAACTAGCAGAAGACGAGGCAGAACGGTTCCCAGAGGCAGCTTCGGTATTGTTGAGAGACTTTTACGTGGACGACGTTCTGTCGGGAGCCGAAGATTTAGCCACCGCCATACGTTTACGACAGCAGTTGTTTGAGCTGCTCAGGGCGGGCGGATTTCTTCTGCGTAAATGGGTGTCAAACGATCAGAATCTCTTGCATGGGCTTCTGGACGAGCATTTAGCAACACCTGCTCCTATCTCCTGGCAGAGCAGTCCGACGTTCCAGCTACTTGGGTTAACCTGGCAACCGAAACTTGATGCCTTCGTGTACAATGTCAAGCTCGAAGACAGGACAGGCCTGACAACGAAACGCATCGCCCTGTCACTAACGGCACAGCTTTTCGACCCATTGGGATGGCTCTCACCAGTCACGATCGTGGCCAAGACTTTTCTGCAGTCTCTGTGGCTGGTGTCTTTGAACTGGGATGACCCGTTGCCGGATGATCTGGACAGGACATGGAGACTGTTTTACGAAAACTTGACGAACATATCGCAACTTACGATACCGAGGTGGATTTTCCTATCAAACGGAAACAAGCTGGTGGAATTTCATGGATTTGCTGATGCGTCCGAGCGTGCATATGCTGCGGTTTTGTACGCACGTGTGATAGATGCTGATGATAACGTTCACATTTCGCTACTTTCAGCCAAGACAAAGGTAGCTCCGCTGAAGCAGGTCTCCCTGCCACGGTTGGAACTGTGCGCAGCTGCGCTACTCGTGAAACTCGCTGAACGAATTGTGTCATCTTTAAAACTGGAACAAGCTGCAGTGCATCTTTACTCCGACTCCACAGTGACACTTTCATGGATCCAGGGTCAACCGCATCGTTGGAAAACTTATGTAGCGAATCGAGTCGCCGAGATTCAACGATCAAGGCTGTGCATTCGTTGGCACCATGTAGTTTCGGCCGATAACCCAGCCGACTGCGCTTCCCGAGGCATAACCGCGCTCGACCTGCTCTCGCATAGGCTATGGTGGCAAGGGCCGAGATGGCTATCTCACACCACAGATCCATGGACGGATGGTTCGGATATCGCAAGCTTTTCAACGATACTGGAGCAGAGAACGATGAGCCATGCTACTATCTGCCAACAGGAAGCCACGTGGGACCTGCTTTACAAGTATTCGTCTCTACAGAAACTTCTCAGAGTGACTGCCTGGTGCCTACGGTTCATCAATACGATGAAGCAGCAACGGCTAGGAGTTACTGCAGGAGACGGGCTAGTCGGCTCTCTCACTCCAGGAGAAGTTAACGAGGGGAGATTGCGTTGGATCAAGATCATTCAGGAAGAATCCTTTTCGGCTACAATTTCCAGCCTCAAAGCCGGCACCACCGTGGCAGCAAAGGATCCTCTCATCAAATTGGCACCGGAATTGGACGGACGGGGGCTGCTGAGGGTAGGTGGTAGGTTGAAGCATTCAAGTCTGGATGCAACGGAGAAACACCCCTTCATCCTACCACGGGACTCGTTTTTTACTGAGCTTATCATTGCCGAGATCCACGTTAGGACTCTGCATGGTGGAGTTCAATTGACATTAAGCACCTTGCGCAGGGAATACTGGGTTTTGAAGGGTCGATCGATGGTCAAGACCCATATTAACAAGTGTATGAGATGTTTCAGACAGCGAGCCACTCCACAAAATCAGGTAATGGGAAACTTACCAACAGAAAGAACGACAGTTCCTCCTCGTGCCTTCTACAACTCCGGAGTTGACTACGCTGGGCCCATACAGGTACGGACAGCTGCAGGCAGGGGGCACAAATCCCGCAAGGCTTATATATGCATTTTTGTCTGCCTCGCTACCCGTGCTGTCCACATAGAGTTGGTCTCCGACTATACAGCGGATGCCTTCATTGCTGCCTATCGTCGATTTACTTCCAGGAGAGGCATTTGTGCATCGATCTCTAGCGACTGTGGCACCACATTCGTAGGAGCTGATTCAGAGCTCAGAGCGCTGTTTTCAGCTGCATCTGCCATGTCCAAAACAGTTGCTGACACTCTAGCAAGGGACGGAACACTTTGGAAATTCAACCCTCCTGGCGCACCACACTTCGGAGGTATTTGGGAGGCTGCGGTGAAGTCAGCAAAATATCATCTCAAACGCGTCATAGGAGATTCCACACTGACTTCGGAGGAGATGGAGACATTTTTGGCGCAAGTGGAGTCTGTGCTGAATTCCAGACCATTATCTGCTATAACTGATGATCCAGGCGACTTGTCGCCCTTGACGCCAGGCCATTTTCTAGTTGGCCACGCGCTAACCGCCATCCCCGAGCCATCCCTACAGGATGTACCAACCGCTAGGTTGTCGCGCTGGCAGCAGATTCAACAGATGAAGGAAAGTTTCTGGAACAGGTGGTCATCGGAATATTTGCAGAGCTTGCAAGTACGCAATAAGTGGTATACTCCAATGCCTTCCATACAGGAGAATGACCTGGTTCTGATAAAGAATGAACTGACTCCACCTACCAAGTGGCCATTGGGAAGGATTGTGGCCACACATCCAGGATCTGATGGCAGGGTAAGGGTAGTAACAATAAAGACTGCCTCATCGATACTAAAACGCCCAATAACCAAGGTGTGCCTTCTACCACAATCTGTCCGTGAGGAAGGCCTCACGCAACCGAAGACTTAGATAACTATAGACATACGAAAGGAAAAATTGTAATCTTTCTTATTTTTTTTTCGTTCCACGAAGGCGGGCGGAATGTTAGGGATTGCATGTAATTTTATGAGAAGAGTTTGAATTTTCCGGTTCTCTTCCTAGTTCACTCTTATTAGAAGTTGGTCACATTTGAGTTCGTATATGTATATGTAGTTTCTGCCTGGAATTTGTGTTATGTTTACCTCAGTTACCCTTTAGCACGGAAGAGACACTGGTCGCTGTACATTTTGAAATATTAAATATATTATATTACGTTATTATACCTAAAACCTGTGTCTGTTTTATTTCTGGAACTGAGTGAAGAAGTATCTTCACTCCTCATATTGGTTTTAATAACAATATGACTTACAAATCAGCCACAAGGTTATATGCTTGTCGACACTCCCAGTAGTTTCTTTGGATGGAAGTTTTCAACTCGTGCCGAAAATCGGCTTTCAATTGAGCAGTGTCATCTCTGATGCAAACTTCCAAATTATGTGGCTGCCCAAACACATACGGCAGATTTCGTTTCTTTTTTGCGGTCCCACCACAAAACTTGGTTGCACACTTGAGGTAGCTGTAAATTTTGTATATGGGGGGTTCCATGGCATTTCACCTAATCGGTGAAGGTCACCGACGCCGATCTTGATGTCAATTTTTTTCTCAATTCGTGCATCGAAAAGAGTGAACACGTGTTTGGTCGTTTTTCGATTCAGCCATGTTTTCTATTTTTTTGAATTTTCCAATTTTTCATCCTTTTCGCAAACGGACTTTTTTCAACTGGCTCTAACTTCAAGAGCTTTGACTTTTTTCGAAAAATGGTAAGGACATAAAATGTGCCAAAAAGACCGAGATTTTCGAAAAAAAATTGCACAATCTTTTCCAACTACACCGTTCTGGGATATTTTTGATAATAGAGAAAAAATCAATATATTATTTATTTGGACACCTTCGATTTTCCTGAAACTTTTTACCTGAAATCAACCACTTATAATCAAGTTATCCTCCAAAGGAAATTATGGGCCTCGGATTCGTTCGGAAGTTACACCATCATAGGTGCCAAAAAATCGGACAATCGCAAGAAATCTCAGGGAAATCAGTTTTATCAATTTTAATTTCGACAAGAAAAGCGTACTTGATGAAAAATTGAATATTGATGATTGAAATGATTGAATTTGAACTATTCAACTATTTCAATATTATATTATACTTATATTTTTATTATTCAGCTTGTACTGCCTTTCGGCGTTTACAATATTCCTTATCAAATTACAATCACATTTCAATACTTCATTCACTTATTTAATTCTCTAACCTATCCTATCCCTTACAAACCATTTATTCTCCTATCCAACCAAACAGCAACAAAACCAACTTTACCTTAACAAAAATAACTCAAACTAGATATTCTCATTCCAATCAAACCACCTTTCTATATTACTAACCATCCCGTCTCCCCGCCCTCTCCCCCTTTGCTGCGCGCGACGCCGGGTGCCTGAGGAGTCAACCTCTCGGCTCACGCACCCGGCTGCCCATCCCCCCTACCCGTTCCCTTCTCTCCACTTCCCGGCGCCTGGCTCCCGCTAGCTTCTCGCCCCACTCCCTTCCCGCACCCGCCTCGCCTACCAGGTCTCCGATCTCCCCATCCCACCGTAGCTCACCGACGCAGCTCTCTGTTAAATGTTCCAACGTTTCGTCTGCCTCCCCACATATCCTGCATTTCCTTTCCTCTTCTTCCAGCCAGTATTTGTTTCCTCCCTCTTCGTTCCCACATCTCAGTCTTGCTATTGTTCTGACCCCTTTATCTCTCCTATTTCTGCTTTTTATCAAGTATTCCGGTATCCCCTCCGTTTGTATCCGTTTATACCTCGCTACACTCCTTGATTCGTTAATTTTTTTCCTGTCTCTCTTGCCATTGTACTATTTTATCTCTATGTGCCAACCTCTCGCTCACCTCTTCTTCCCTCCTTCTTGTCTGTTCCACCCACTCCGAACTTACTCCACATCTGTTCAGGTAAGCTTCCCGTTCATCTTGCCACCTCGACTTCTCTCCCCTCTCCCCGTCTCTCGCCGCCTCTCTCATACATTCCCTTAATAACTTCTTCGTCGGGTCCCTCTTTATCCTTTCCTCGAAACGCATTGCCCTTTCTCCCATCTTCACTCTCAGCTTGTCCCTTTTTAACTCCTCTCTTATTATATACCCCGGCGTTGCCCTTTCCAGCCCTAATACCCACTTCATGTACTTTTCCTGCACTCTTTCCACCTCCGCTCTCTCTGCCCAGCCCCATATCTCCACCCCGTACATCATTATGCTTTTTATTATTGAGTCGAAGAGCTTCAGCCTCCACCTCACGTCCCCCGCAAAGTTCCTCTCACCTATGCTCCATATCCTTGATTTTATCACTTATCCCAGCTCCTTTCTTTCTCTGTTTGTTCACATATTCCCATGCTTCCGTCTCTGTTCTGATTTGTTCAACCCTCCTCTCCTCTTTCTCCTTCCACTCTGTTCTCTTCCTACTGCACGTGTCCTTGTATTCTTTCCTTATATCCCCATCGCCATATTTGCTTTCCTCACTCTCTCTCTCACATGCTCCTCCTGCCTTCCGTTTCTGGTGAACCTGTACCCCAAGTAATCCATTGTCTTCGTCTCCTCCAGATTCTTCCCGTTCCACATCCATTTCACTTCCTTTCTTTTTCCTCCCCCTTTTCCGCATACCATGACCTTTGTTTTCTCCGCGTTCACTATTAACTTCTTTCTTTTAAAGTACCTTTCCCCTCTTTTCATCATTTCTTCCAATTCCTTCTGCGTTTCCGCCATCAGTACTATATCGTCCGCGTACCCCAGTGTCCACACCTTTTCCCTTCCTATTACCACCCCCCCCGTCTTGTCCTTTTTTCATTACTTCCTCCAGGTCCGCTATGTATATGTTGAAGAGAGTAGGGCTGAGTGGGCATCCCTGCCGCACCCCTTCCTCCACCCAGAACCTTTCCGACAGCACGTTTCTCTTCCTTTCTGCTTTATCTTTTTTCTCGTTCTCCTCCTCCATCGACTTTATTCTTTCCTCCACCTCCTTTAGCTTCCTCGGCTCTGTTGCGGTCCCCCCTACTTCCGCCCTCTCCTCTATCCTTTTCTCCCACACGTTTCTCGTCTCCTCTTTCCTTCTCTCTTGTTCCTCGAGCTTATTCCTCTCTGCCTCAATTTTCTCCTCCATCCTCTTCTCCCATTCTCTTCTCGCTCTGCTTTCCCTCTCTGCCCATTCCTCTCTCTCTTTTTCCATCTTCCTTATTTTCTCGTTCATTTCCGCCCTCTCTTTCTGCCAGTCTTCGCTTTTCTGTTCCAGCTTCTTCGCCAACTCTCTCACCTCCTCTTTCGTCTCCTTGTTTCCTTCCGCCACCGTCTCCATTTTCCTATTCAATTCCTTCAGGCTTGCCTCCGTCTTCGCCTGTCCAACGCTGTACGCTTCTATCAGCCTCTCCAGCATTTTATTTTCCCCCCCACTCTTCCCTCTCGGGGACCTGCTTCCGCTTCTTTTCCACCTTACCTCCCTGCCTTCCCGCTCCTCCGAGGATCTTATTCTCTTTCTCTTCTCCTTTTCCGCTCCCGCTCCTTCTTCCTCCCATTCTCCCCCGTCTGCGGCTGTCTCTGTCTCCTCCACTTCCCTGTCCCCCTTCACCGCCTCCATTTCCTCCTTTTCCTCCTTCTTTTCCTCTCCTTTCTCGCCTTGAACCTTCTTTGTATTTCCTTCTAGGTATTTACCTAGAGCTGGCGACAGATGCGCTCCGACCTTTTCGAATATTCGCGCCTTCGACGGCCTCCCCGCCGCTCCTTTCCCCTCTCCCTGCCTGCTCTCTCCCGTCCCTAGTCTCCTCACTGCCGCGCTCGGTCCCTTCAGCTTTCCCGCCACTACACCGGTCTTACCCGGCATGCCGTGCACCGTCCAGGCCAGCCTGACTAGCGCAGTCTCTATGTCAGCCACCTTCGCGCCTGCGCCCTACTACTCGTCACCCTAACCTTGCCCGTCTCTACCACCTTCACTTCCACTTCCCACCCTGTCTCTCTTGTCCTTTCCTTCTTTCCCTCTCACTATTATCCCTTCACTCACTTTACCTCCCTTCTCCCTCACTCCTTCCTTCACTCGCACGACTAACTAACTACTTATTTGTATAAATTTCCAGCTCCTTATTAGTCGTACGTGCTACTCAGTTCTCCGTTACACCGGAAGTCTATTTCAATATTATACTATCATTAGTTAAACTATTGTAGTCGCTTTTTTATCGGATGATTCATCGAAATTTCGAGATCTCAGCATTTATACGGTTGAATTTTTCAGTATACAAGATAATTTGTTTTGTTGCGAGCTTGAGTTCTGATTGAGTACTACCCCAGCTCGCTCTTCTGTTCGCTGCAACCGTCGATAATGTCAACGTTGACGTACACTTGAAGTTTTATTTCGAATTTCGCGAATCTAGAACTTATTTTATGATCGGAACCACGTGAAAACTTAGTATCTACATTCATAAATCTACGTGAAAATATACTTGGCACGGTAAAAAAATTATAATCTCGTTTTTTTTCACGACGTCGGGTATTTTTTGAAAAATTTTATTTTTCAGCAAACACTGATTTTTGGAACATGAGAACTTGTCTGCTCAAAGTTAAAATTGATTTCCCTGAGATATATTGCGATTTGTCCGATTTTTTGGCACCTATGATCGTGTAACTTCCGAACGAATCCGAGGCCCATAATTTCCTTTGGAGGATAACCTGATTGTGGGTGGTTGATTTCAGGTACAACGTTTCAGGAAAATCGAAGGTGTCCAAATGAATGATATAACGATTTTTTCTCTATTATAAAAAATATCCCAGAACTGTGTAGTTGGAAAAGATTGTGCAATTTTTTTTCGAAAAGCTCAGTCTTTTTGGCACATTTTATGTCCTTATCATCTTTCAAAAAAAGTCAAAGCTTCCGAAGTTAGAGCCAGTTGAAAAAAGTCTGTTCGCGAAAAGCATGAAAAATTGGAAAATTAAAAAAAAATTGAAAACGTGGCTGAATCGAAAAACGGCGGAACACGTGTTCACTTTTTTCGATAGACGAATTCAGAAAAAAATTGACATCAAGATCGGTGTCGATGACCTTCACCGATTAGGTGAAATGCCATGGAACCCCCCATATTGTTCTTCAAAATCAGTAGAGATACTGTTCAAGTTGAGTTCTTCAAATTCAAATCAGTGCGGACCATCCGATGAATTGTTTATACTTAATTTCTGTAAAGCCTGGTTGTATTTTTTGCAGACCGGGTGGATTATATTTACCTGAGACGATATTCTACACAAGAATAATATATGTTTATTTGGCACGGAATTAGTATAAGTACAGCGATTTTCGATGGATTCTTTATATTGTAAAGTATGCAACTGAATTAAATATTATTAATGCAACTACTCAATTTCCTAATGTATGGCACAATTTCAGAATGATAGATTCAACAAAAAATCTGCGTCGTGCGACCAAGTTATTATTGCGTTTTTATTCGAAATTTGAGAAGGTCTTATTTAGCTATCAAAAGATGCCTGAAATTTGAAGAAGTGCGTAATGATGTCTACGAGAAAATTTATGGCTCCGTCATTGATGATGAGGACTTATCAAATTGTTCTATCTTCATTTCTTAGGTATCGAAGGTCAATAACAACTCCGGTTGACGTTTCGGCCCATGAAGAGGGCCCTCTTCAGAACTATAATTTTTTTATTCATGAAATAACGATATCGCAAACAGAAAATATATAAAAGAAAACGGTTACTTACAATGCCTATATATACATTCTTAAATTAATTGAGACGGTGTGCACATCCACTTATACACGGTACCTATAAACCGAAAAATTTTTATGAAAATTTAAGAGGTTAGAAAACCCAATTATAGAGAAAACTCATAATATAGTCAAAAAAAACTCACAAAGATATGAGTGTTTACAGAAAAACGGTTTATCCGGTTCTTTAGGTGCCATATTTAGGCAATGAGACGAACGATTGGTTTTAAAGCGTAAGATCAAGAAAAACGACGTTAGAAATCGCTAGCAGTCGGGTTCGTTGTTCACCGGAAACGGAGATATGATATCGATAAACCCGATGAAGGGGAGCCAATCAGGTTGCGATTATACGGGTAACATATTATTGGCTAACTCAACGCGGCAATTACAAACGAACCCACCGGGAAGAGAGAACTAACATCTAGGTTAGATTGGAATTCGAATCACAATAAGTTTCGAAGCCCAATCAAACACAAAACTATAAGAGACCAAAATAAGTAGCACAAAGGTTATCAACATCACTCCGTAGGTTAACTGTAGTTTCATCCTTGACGATCTGGCACATTTCATGGATGAGCCTCTTTCTTTTGCTCTTTTCTTTTACCAATACACGTACATTATCATAGTTAAACTGATGGTCTCTTTGAATTTTGTGTTTAGTCAACGCCGTGTGTTCTTTGGAGTCTCGGTTAACATTATAATCGTGTTCCTTAGTTCTAGTCTTGAGCCATCTTTCTGTCTGACCTATGTATGACGCCTCGCAGTCTCCGCATGGGATTCGATAGACAACATTTGATGTGAGCGACAAAGGTGTTTTGTCTTTTAGTTTACTGTATAGTTGCGATAGATCATTCACGTTTTTAAAGACACACGATGTATTGAATGGTTTCAAAGCTCTTGAGATCGACTGAGAGAGGCCGTTGACATATGGAAAACAGAATTTGAACGGAGTTTTTTTATTCAATGACTCGTTAGTTACGGGAGGCTCATTAGATCTGTCAATCAAGGTTTTTAATCGTTTTAAGATACACGTATCGATAAAGTCACCCGGATAATTATTCTCGACGAGTACCTCGCGGACTAAGCTCAGATTTTTTATGTGGAACGTGGAGTCTGACAGCAAAATGCTACGATCTACTAGACCAAAGATGACGCCGATTTTCTGTTTGACCGGGTGGTGGGAATGGAAGTTCAGATATTTTCTGGACCACGTTGGCTTGTGGTACCAGTCAGTTAGGAGTCCGTTAGGCTCGTTAATCACCGTGACATCTAAGAAGTTTATTCTGTTCTGGACTTGAACTTCAGCAGTAAACTGAAGCCGAGGATGGTAACTGTTAAATATTTACAAAACTAAATCAAGGCCATCAGTTGGGATTGTCATTAAGATGTCGTCTACGTATCTGACATAAAAGGGCACAGAGAACGGTAACTTCGATAAGCATGATGTTTCGAGGTCCTCCATTACTAAGTTAGAGAGAATGGGCGATAGTGGTGAACCCATGGGCAGTCCAAAAGTTTGTGAGTATGAATTGTTATTGAAATTGAAGCAAGCTGCCAAGAAACATATTTCTAACGCTTCGTTAAACTGTTCCAAAGAGATCTTAGTGTTGTTAGACACGTGATTCCAACGGCTAGATACACCTGATTTTGCTAGATCGAGAGGTACATTGGTGAAAAGAGAGACCACGTCTAACGACACAAAGATGTAGTTATGCGGGACCTTAAAATTCCTGATTTTTTCCACCAGCTGAAAGCTATCTTTAACATTGGACTCAGGTAAGGGGCAACTGCTCAAATTGGAGTGAACAAACTTGGCCAAAGAATACGTTGGGCTGTCTGTGAAGGATACAATCAGTCTCAAAGGGTTATCTTTTTGTGAATTTTGGGTAACCCGTAGGCCTTAGCCGGTACGCTGTTATAAGAGCAAAGACAACTTTTTGTACGAACATCGATCTGTCCTTTCTAAAACCACGGTCTAACTAGACTGTTAACTTTTCTTTGTAAGGACTCCGTCGGATCTTTTTTCAGTAGGGTATAAGTATTAGCATCGTTCAGCATGTCTGTCATTTTTGATTCATATTCAACTTTTTTCATAACTACTGTAGTGTTACCTTTGTCTGCTTTTAGGAATAGCAAGTCTGGATTATCCTTACGGAAAGAATCAGCTAATTTTATCTTAGATAACAGGTTCTTGTCAATATTATCTTTTTTTGTTGGTGCCACGATATTGTTCTTGAGGCATCTCGCTAACTCGCAACGAGCTTTGTTTCTGTCTTCGCTGTCAATGTACTCAATCTTGGACTCGAATTCTGCGATGAAGTCATCCACCGGGATGTTTTGTTTGTGCAATGGAACACCAAATTTTCTGCCGAGAGAGAATACTGCTCTGGCATCATCAGGAATTTGGACATCGGTAAGGTTTACGAGCCATTTGTCGTTACGGCAACGTGACAGGTCAATAGCGCCATGCCAATCGTTCTTTTTCTTTGTGTTAAGTAAACTGTTAAGCTTCTTGATGCTTTTTTCTTTAACCGTCTCCTGGAGACGTTTGATTTTGGCAGTTTGCGTTACGAAAAATTGGTTATAGACTGAGTACGGCAAGACTTTGACGATTTTGTCGAACAAACCAGCCAAGACAGACATCAGTGAGTTGACTTTGCAATGAGCATCGCTAATCTCTAGGTTAAGTAGTTTTCGTTTAAATGCTTTTAGGTTATTCCTAAATTTAGATTTCAATCTATCATTATACAAATCTAAGTCAATATTTAAACCTTCAAGATGTTTAGGGAAGACGTTTTCGCTTTTACAACGCAGTAGGAATATCCGTTGGTTTCTAATATCCATCAGCTTCCTCGCAGTAGAAGACCAGCGGCTCAGTAAACGTCCTGCGCAGGCTCCATGTTGGAAGGTGACCCACGCTAAAAACCCCATCGTGAAGTGACGAGTACCACCAGCCAGTTGATTAAATAATCCTCTTTTTTTGACCTCATCCAAATATTTCTTCTATCTTCATTTCTTAGGTATCGAAGGTCAATAACAACTCCGGTTGACGTTTCGGCCCATGAAGAGGGCCCTCTTCAGAACTATAATATTTTTATTCATGAAATAACGATATCGCAAACAGAAAATATATAAAAGAAAACGGTTACTTACAATGCCTATATATACATTCTTAAATTAATTGAGACGGTGTGGACATCCACTTATACACTGTAACGAATTGGACATTCGTTACTCCTGTAATAGCCCGGGAGATTTGGAGGGACCTGTAGTGCGGTTCGGAAGAATCGAGTGAGGTGTGAAGACTCACTCGTTCCCCGGCTCTCGCGTTGTATTGTCGTATTAATTGTAAGTGTGTATTGAGTGAATGTGTAAGAGGGTAACAGGATTGTCGCCTGAACTCCCCCTCGGTATGAATGATTTCGTCTGTGTTCTGTTTTTTGGATATTTGGATAATCACACCCCTACCGCGGAAACTGGACTGGATTTAGCTGACACCAAGTAAGTGCCAGCCTCTTGTACATCGACACGTTAAGGGTCTCCGCGGTGCGGGTGTGGTTCCGTTTATGCCGCTCTTTGTTCTTTTCTTCCGCTTCTGTGTAATAAACACCGGTAAACGGATGTCTCATTAAAACCTGACGTGTTATTCTTTTATGTAGTGAAGTTTAGTCGGAGTAGGTCATTTGAGAATTTTTTTTGTTTTATTCAAACACGACGTTTCGGCCGGGCCCGGCCGGCCATCTTCAGGCTATAATAATAATACAAAATTTCTTTACAATTATGTTCTTACTAGGTCGGTAGACCAGCTATTATTTTTAGTTACTAAAAGAAGAGAAGAAAAAAGGGGGGAACAGGCTAATATAATTATAGTAATTAGGAAACTTACATGTGACTAACTCTTGATACGTGCACTTTACATGGCGACAATCGAGGAAGTGAGATTTATCCGTTATTCGGGGTTTAGATAGATCGATTGTTTCCAGTAATGGATGCCTAATACCTGATCGATATGATAAAGGCGGGAATTTCAATTCAAGATTTGTGAATACAGATGACTGAGATTCTGGATGTCAGATCTTTTGTTAACGGAATTGTTTTTTGTAATGTTAATCATTTCCTTCATTAACCTCTTGTGCCAGTTTTTTTCTGATTCTAGTACCTCTACATTGTCAAAATCAAAGGTGTGCCCCTTGGATAGAGAGTGAAGGGCCAGCGCAGATTTTTCTGGATCTTTACATTTTATGTCATATTTGTGTCCGTTCATACGTTTTTTGAGGTGTTGTTTTGACTGGCCGATGTAACATTGTGGGCAGTTTTTGCAGTTCACTTTGTAGATGGTGTTAATTCTATCCAAGGTGGGCACCTTTGATTTCAAGTTGGTAAAAAGGTTGTAAGTGTTATGAGGCACTCTATAGGCAATGGATATACCTTCTTTATTCAAAATATTTCGAATGTGTGAGGAAAGGCCTTCAATAAATGGAATTGAGCACACAATCTTGTTGTTATTGTTGTCTGTTTGGTTCCAGTTTATAGTGTTATACCATTTGTGTACTCTTTCATCTTTTATTTTATTTATAAGTTTAAGGGGATATCCATTGTTCCGTAGAGTGTCTGTAACAATTTTGATGTTTTGTTTTCGGAATTTTGGGTGAGCAAGTCCAATGCATCTGTCGAAAAGTCCACTTACAACGCTTTTTTTATGTTCTATAGGGTGTTTAGAGGTGTACTGTAGGTATCTTCCGGACCATGTATCTTTCCTATACCAATCTGTGATGATGTGATTTTGATGGTTGATGACCAATGTGTCAAGGAAGCTGATTTTCCCGTTGGATTCAAGTTCATATGTGAATTTTAGTCGAGGATGGAAATTGTTGAATTTTTGTAACAGAATGTCAATATTGTCCTTGTGTACACATGTTAGAATATCATCTACGTATCTTTTATAGAATGGTAGAGAGAATGGTAGTTTTTCAATTACTTGTTGTTCAAGATTTTCCATGACAAGGTCAAGGTAAAGTGCACGTATCAAGAGTTAGTCACATGTAAGTTTCCTAATTACTATAATTATATTAGCCTGTTCCCCCCTTTTTTCTTCTCTTCTTTTAGTAACTAAAAATAATAGCTGGTCTACCGACCTAGTAAGAACATAATTGTAAAGATATTTTGTATTATTATTATAGCCTGAAGATGGCCGGCCGGGCCCGGCCGAAACGTCGTGTTTGAATAAAACAAAAAAAATTCTCAAATGACCTACTCCGACTAAACTTCACTACATATACTTCCATGGTCACGAATCTACAAATTACAATCTACATCGGTCAAAATGGTTGGATGTCTCTTCCAATAACGCACGTCACGAGGATTAAGTCTGCAACATAACCTCAAAGGACATGCGGTCTTCAAAGGATAGGAATCGTCAACCTAACCTCACTTCCAAGGATAGGTGTCGAAATCCTAACCCGACTTTCAACGTCAATAGTAATAAGATCTATAAAACACGTATCAAAATCGCAAAAAACAACAACAGAAAGATTTTTCTTCTGAAATGCAGACAAAAAGGAATAATTCCAAACTTTCTTAGAATCAATATCAAAAATCTCTCTCATCTCCAAAAAGAGAAATCGTTTAAAGCAGCTCTGCGGAACTTACAAAAAGTGGCATTAAATTTAGAAATTACAAATTGTTATCGGAATACTGCTACACTAAAAACCAACCTTGATAAAGAAATCACACAATTTCACTCAAATCAACCGTCGAACAAGGAATTAAACAAATATCAAGCTGACATTACAAGAGCAGATAACATCTTTCAAAAAATCAAAAATGACAACATAAAAAAGATCAATTCATTGGAAGAAAAACAATTTCCACCAACTCATACTCCTGATGGATGGTGTATCAACCTCACGAACACCCCTATTCCACAGGACATAAAAGATTGTCTTGCCCTGGGTTCCAAACATGGAATTCCAGTGGAAAAACATCACTTACCAATCAATGACATAGTTGCATCGGTAGAGCTAGCTTTAATTGGCAATGATACAAAAACCAAAGACAAAATTAGATCTGAAATAACGTCTACTATCTCTAATTTCAAAAAAACCAACTCAGAAATTGAGAATTCCAGATCCAAACTCGAAATTGCTAAATTTAAATCAGCTAAAGAATTTTTAAAAAAACACCAAAACCTACTCATCACTAAAGCTGATAAAGGCAATATCACTGTCATCATGGACAAATCAGAGTATGACAAAAAATGTGAACTATTACTAAAAGATGTCGAGACCTACGAAATAATCAAAAAAGATCCAACAAAACCGGTAGAAACAGAATCTAACAAGCTCATAAACGGTTGGTGCAAAAAAGAATATATTTCCTCATCCACTGCAAAAAGTCTACTAACGCACAACTCATTGCCACCGAAAATATACTTTTTACCGAAAGTTCACAAACTTGATGTTCCGTTAAGACCTATCGTATCGAACTGTGATTCTCCAACCTATAAGCTTGCCAGATTCTGCGGCGGCATACTATCTAACATAGTAGGCAACACTAAATATCATGTCAAAGACTCGTGGTCATTTGTTGAACAAATTAAGGGTACTGTGGTTCCTCCGGACCATGTATTAATATCCCTAGACGTAACAGCTTTATACACCAATATCCCCACCAATTTAGCATTGGCTGTCATAGGTAAAAATTGGAACTCCATAAAACATCACACTGTCATAGAAAAGAGGGATTTCATCAACGCTATAAAACTTTGCCTAAATTCCACCTTTTTTGTACATGAAAACAAACATTACAAACAAATCTTTGGTGTAGCAATGGGGTCCCCTATCAGCCCAGTTGTAGCGAACCTTGTCATGGAAAATCTTGAACAACAAGTAATTGAAAAACTACCATTCTCTCTACCATTCTATAAAAGATACGTAGATGATATTCTAACATGTGTACACAAGGACAATATTGACATTCTGTTACAAAAATTCAACAATTTCCATCCTCGACTAAAATTCACATATGAACTTGAATCCAACGGGAAAATCAGCTTCCTTGACACATTGGTCATCAACCATCAAAATCACATCATCACAGATTGGTATAGGAAAGATACATGGTCCGGAAGATACCTACAGTACACCTCTAAACACCCTATAGAACATAAAAAAAGCGTTGTAAGTGGACTTTTCGACAGATGCATTGGACTTGCTCACCCAAAATTCCGAAAACAAAACATCAAAATTGTTACAGACACTCTACGGAACAATGGATATCCCCTTAAACTTATAAATAAAATAAAAGATGAAAGAGTACACAAATGGTATAACACTATAAACTGGAACCAAACAGACAACAATAACAACAAGATTGTGTGCTCAATTCCATTTATTGAAGGCCTTTCCTCACACATTCGAAATATTTTGAATAAAGAAGGTATATCCATTGCCTATAGAGTGCCTCATAACACTTACAACCTTTTTACCAACTTGAAATCAAAGGTGCCCACCTTGGATAGAATTAACACCATCTACAAAGTGAACTGCAAAAACTGCCCACAATGTTACATCGGCCAGTCAAAACAACACCTCAAAAAACGTATGAACGGACACAAATATGACATAAAATGTAAAGATCCAGAAAAATCTGCGCTGGCCCTTCACTCTCTATCCAAGGGGCACACCTTTGATTTTGACAATGTAGAGGTACTAGAATCAGAAAAAAACTGGCACAAGAGGTTAATGAAGGAAATGATTAACATTACAAAAAACAATTCCGTTAACAAAAGATCTGACATCCAGAATCTCAGTCATCTGTATTCACAAATCTTGAATTGAAATTCCCGCCTTTATCATATCGATCAGGTATTAGGCATCCATTACTGGAAACAATCGATCTATCTAAACCCCGAATAACGGATAAATCTCACTTCCTCGATTGTCGCCATGTAAAGTGCACGTATCAAGAGTTAGTCACATGTAAGTTTCCTAATTACTATAATTATATTAGCCTGTTCCCCCCTTTTTTCTTCTCTTCTTTTAGTAACTAAAAATAATAGCTGGTCTACCGACCTAGTAAGAACATAATTGTAAAGAAATTTTGTATTATTATTATAGCCTGAAGATGGCCGGCCGGGCCCGGCCGAAACGTCGTGTTTGAATAAAACAAAAAAAATTCTCAAATGACCTACTCCGACTAAACTTCACTACATATACTTCCATGGTCACGAATCTACAAATTACAGTTATTCTTTTATTGGGTTCTCACTGATAACCGCCTTTCCTCCCGTTCCCCGCCGCCTCCGCGGCTGACTCCCTCACACTCTGGGAGGGAGATCAGGGACTGTCAGCTTAGCCGCACTGATATAGCGTGTGTGCCCTGATTATGAGGAACATCTCAGCTCATGTATAGCTGCATCTTTAGTTATTAACATCAGAACATAACGGTTATTAAATTGGCATTAATTACGTTACATGGCGCCCAACGGTTGTGGTATTGGCAGGAAAGACGGTTAATAGAAATTTGAATTAGTATAACAGCGAGTATAGCGAATATTAGCAAACGAGGGAACTCGAATATTGGCGAGTTTGTTGTGAGTTTTTGCGAGACACCAATATAGGGGAACGAGTCAGCCGGAACGTGACGCACGCAGAGCGAATATATTAGTATTAGAGATATACAACACAACGCGTGGAGTGAAGAGGAGTAATAATTGACTCTCTCACCGATATATTGGGTTGACAATAGTAGAGCCCCGTAAAAGTTTTGACATAGTATACCTTCGAGGCTGCGTGCGAGGCGAGACGGCTAACCGACTATATAGGGCATAGCGAAGCCGCAGCATATAGGCTCGGTGAAATAATTTGTAATTTTTATTTATTTGTATTCTCTACCCTTATTTTTATCTATTTAGCTGATTTTTGGTATTTTTTCAACCAGTCATTAAGAGCGATAGCGCGAAAACAGGTTAGCTGTTTATAACCGGAAAAATACGGGAAAGGACTGTTGTGTGGGCGGAAGGCAGGTGGAAAATAAAGGCTCTACAAGTATAGAATAAGATCTTTGTCAATATGGATAGCTCAGCAGATCAAAGTTTGGCCGAATTAGACGCCTGGGTTCTACAGCTCACACAACCGGACCTGTCTAGAGCACTCAGAGCGCTCGAACTAAATGAGTCGGGTACACCCTTTATAAGGCTGAATAGATTGCGAAATAGGCTTATCGGGAACTACTCGGCTTCCGACTTTGTACAGAGTGTGTACGGCAATGAGTCACTGCTCAGACAACACCGAGATGCTATTCGGCAACACTATATAGATCGCACGTTTATCGATCCGGATCCTCGGGTACAGACTCGACCGCCAAGAGGAGAGGTGACGGCCCCTAGGCAACGTGCGGGGGGTGACCAACCACCAGAGGCGAATAGCACGTTTCAGATAGAAGCGGGAGTGCCACTGATCAACCTCTTTGATGATGAACCACCGGTACGAGTCAACACCAGGACAATATCGGCAGACACCCCGAATATTCCGATCATAGATAGGAGTAGACTCTTGGGAAGACCGGGACGGTCAAATGAGCTACGTTCGGCGGCAAATGTGAGTCTAGAGTCCGCGCAGCAAGCAGCGGACCCCCAACAGCTGATAAACAGTCGGATATTCGAGGCACTGGGTGAAATCACGCAAACGCTGAGAGAGATTAGACGAGGCGAGAGGGATGATAGAACCGGGTGCGAGGCGAACGGCAGATCGCCGAACCCGGCTAATACGTATTTACTGGGCTCCGGGGGAGTTTCACAGAGACCGTTAACCAGTACGCATCTACACGACTATACGCGTCGCCTAACGAGGCAGGAGGAAGAAGCCCGTTCGGGACCCAGGGTAAACTTCGAAGAGGACGTGGAAGTCATCGACCCCAGCAACGTACGAGATGATTTCAGACAACCAGCATACCCGAACTATCCGCGAGTCGCAATACAACCAAGCATGAGAAACCAACGCGACGCTACACACGTTGGGCTCGGTCGCGGTGTTCGAGCGCACGAGTACCCCAACGTGCAAGAGTCAGGCTTCGAAATACCCATCGATAACTTTCGACCTCCGGCACCGGCCCCGCGAGACGCTCCGCGAGAGCAGTCGTCGTGGGGGAGGGGGGACGTCACCAGCTTGTACGGTCGGCTAGCGACGGACGCGTACGCGGGCGATAGGCTGGAGCAAACGACTCGCCTGATGAACCGACCACGCGATCTAGGGGAGACAGTCCGTCGCTGGAAAATTCAATTCTCGGGCGTAAAGGGGGAATGCATCGAGGAGTTCCTCACGCGCGTGGAGGAATGCCGTGCATTAGCGAATATGACAGACTCGGACCTGTTACGCGCGCTACCGGTACTACTCTCGGGAGTCGCGATCCAATGGTACCGGGTGGAACACGAAGATTGGCGCTCCGATTTTTGCACGGCCGCGAGGAAAACGTACGGAGTGGATCGCACATTCCAGAAAAGATTAGAAGCGGAAGCTAACGCACGAACTCAAGGTGAGGAGGAATCGGTTCGGGACTACATTTATTGTCTCAGGGCGATACTGAAGAGGTACGACCGACCACTCCCACTAGCGAAACAGATTGATCTGCTACACAAAAACATGCTACCGGACCTTCAGCTGTTTGTCCGTAGAGAGGAAATCCAAGATGTGCAGATGCTAGTGCAAAGAGCCATGGAGGCGGAGCGAATCAACGAATCCAGGAGGGCTTACCGACCACCACCTCTGCCAGAACAGTCTCTCTTACCGGATGTGGCCTACCGAGCTCCGACACCGACACTCACAAGACCCAAGGTGAATGTGGCGGCTGTAGAGGACCTTGCAGCGGAGGAGGTAGCAGCGGTCCGAGAACAAGTGACACAGCTGAATCGGGTCTTGGCCTCGTGGAAACAGCACTCCAAAGAAAAACAGCCTGGCCAAACCCCACGCCCGAGCAAATCGGCACCGGGTCCACCTGGAAGGGGTACTGCGGCCACGACTCAACCCCCTGCCAACCGACAGAGCTTTGGACGCGGGGGTAACCAAGGAGACCACCGACAACCACCCCCCAACACTAACAACCCGTTCACAGGAAAGTGTCGAAACTGTGACCAACTGGGACATCATCGCTTGGACTGCCCAGAACCCGAATTTGTCCGTTGCTACGGATGTCAGACGGTGGGAGTACGCCTGCCCGACTGCCCTACGTGTCAGGGAAACCGCCAAAGAAGTGCGTAGAGGGGGCCCCTCCGCACTCCGCGATTTCAGTACGGGCCTCTAATCATAAAACTCCGAAGGATCGGCAACTGGGATCCCCAGCTACCGGGGAGACAACCGACTCCACCCCGAAGCCGACTGCAGATAGCCCCGCGATAAACACGCACGGGGAAAGTCCACCAGGGTCGCACCAGCCACCCTTGGAACTGTCGGCCGTCGGGGATACTGGCAATTTGAACCCGAGATGGTGGGTACAAGTAGGTCTCTGCGGCTTCAAGCTGAGAGCCTTGTTCGATCCGGGGTCCGCGCGTACGATACTAGGTACCGTGGGACTACAGCTGGCAGCAGCCTGCGGGAAGCAGGTCACACCTGTACGAGGCAGGGGCGCGAAGGTCGCAGATGGAAGGTATTCGCCCATCGACGGCCAGGTCGAACTCCCTTTTGAGATCGGGGGTGTCTGCAAGTACGTGACAGCCCTGGTTTGGACCGCCTGCGAGTATGATTGTGTACTCGGCGGGGATTTCCTGCGTCAGTTTAACGCAGTCCTATATCCACGGGAGAACGTCGTTACCGTCGACGGAGCCACCGGACCTATCCACACCGAGGTAGTAGCGGTGACCGATCTCAACGCCATGGCGGCAATAGGCCTAGAAGATGCCACCGATGAGCAACGGAAGCAAATTGAGGAGCTAGTCGACCGCTGTCTGCCCAAGAACGGCCCCAAGATCGGACTCACGAGCTTGATTGAGCACGAAATCATTGTGGAACCTGCACGACCAATTAAACAAAAATACTACCCGGTTTCGAAGAAAATTGAAGAAGAAATGCATGCCCTAGTGGATCAGATGCTCGAAGACGACATAATCGAACCAAGCACGAGTGGGTGGTCGAGCCCAGTGGTCTTGGTGAAAAAACCGAACCACACATATCGGTTCTGCGCGGACTATCGTAAGGTCAACGGTGTATCGCGAACCGACGCTCAACCCTTACCATATATGGACGTCATCCTGAGTAAAATTCGCAGCGCCCGGTACATCACCACCTTAGACCTGAGGAGCGCGTACCACCAGATACCCGTGAAGGAAGCCTCACGCCCGATCACAGCTTTTACGGTACCTGGCAAGGGGCTGTTTCAGTTCAAACGACTACCTTACGGTTTGACGGGTGCCCCAGCCACGTTCCAGAGGCTAATCGACTCGCTGATCGGTCCGGAGATGGAACCATATGCCTTCGCGTACCTCGACGATGTTATCCTCGCCACCGAAACCTTCGAAGAACACCTACGTTGGCTGGAACACATCCTCAAACGCATCACAGACGCAGGCCTCACAATCAACCGGGAGAAGAGCCACTTCTGTAAAGACGAAGTTAAATATTTGGGCTTCATCGTGGATCGAAATGGCTTCCGACCGGACGTGGAAAAGGTACAACCAATACTCGACTACCCGGAACCGAGGAACCTGAAGCAACTACGGCGCTTCTTGGGTATGTCATCGTGGTACCGGAAGTTCATCGCGAACTATGCCACGATCGCTGAACCGCTAACTCAGCTCACTAGACAAAACTACCGATACTTCTGGGGCCAAGAGCAACAGGAAGCGTTCGACACCTTGAAATGCTTAGTCGCGTCAGCGCCGGTGCTAGGCCGACCAGATTTCGAACAACAGTTCACGATCCAAACGGATGCGAGCGACACGGGACTCGGAGCCGTATTGACTCAAGTAATCGACGGAGAAGAGCGAGTACTAGCGTTCGCGAGCCGTACGATGAACTCCGCTGAGCGACGATACTCGGTCACTGAGCGAGAGTGTCTCGCGATCCTGTGGGCCATCCGAAAGTTCCGACCGTACGTGGAAGGATACCGGTTCAAGGTTATCACTGACCATAGTAGTTTGGTGTGGTTATATAACTTGCGGAATCCGAATGGCCGTCTCGCGCGGTGGGCCTTAGAAATCCAAGGGTACGATTTTGAGGTGCAGTACCGAAAAGGCGCCCTTAACCTAGTGCCGGATGCTCTATCGCGGATGCACGAGGGTGAAGACGCTGTGGACACCTCCGCCGTCGAAGTGGACTTGCCAACACAGGACGAATGGTATTTGGATCGTCTAAAGAAGGTCAACGAGGAGCCTCGTACATATCGGGACTGGAAAATCGTAAAGGGCCGCTTGTATTTCTACCGACCCGACCCAGAAATCGACGTGATACTCGACGAAGAAGATGCCTGGAAATTGGTGGTGACACGGGAAGAAAGAGCTGAAGTTCTGAGGGAATGCCACGATGAACCAACAGCCGGTCACCCGGGTCAACAGAAAACCTACCGCAGAGTCGCCCAAGGCTACTATTGGCCGGCAATGCACAAGGACATCTTCAAATACGTGCGCAACTGTGTTATCTGTCAACAGTGCAAGGTCCTGCAGTCGGCGCCAGCAGGCCTGATGGGTAGGCGCGAAGTAAAAGGACCGTGGAAAATCGTGGGAGCAGACGTGATGACCTTCCCGAGAAGTCGTCAGGGATTCGAATATCTACTCGTCTTCCAAGACTTCTTCACGAAATGGATTGAGGTCGCACCCATGCGTAAGGCAAACGCGAACACGATCCTACGGGAGTTTAACGAGCGCATAGTCCTACGATACGGCGCACCCCAAATTTACTTCACAGATAACGGCACCGAGTTCGTCAACAAGGACGCGGTTGCATACATGAAGAAGAGGGGAATCGAACACTCCACAACCCCCGTGTACCACCCTCAGGCGAACCCTGTTGAGAGGGTAAATCGGGACGTGAAGACCAAGATCGCAGCTTACGTCGAAGCCGATCACCGCACGTGGGCAGAACATATCTACGACTTCGCTTTTGCTTACAACACCGCGGTGCACGATGCGACAAAAATGAGCCCGGCCATGCTGGTTTATGGCCGACAACCGACACCACCGCTTAACCTGAGGCGACAGGTGGAACAAAGAACGGAGGAAGAAGAGACGACCGACCGCATCCAGGAGTGGAACGCCCGAATGCAGAAACTGCGCGACCTACACCAAATTGCCGCAGATAACCTAGGAATCGCGCAGGAACGAAACGCGAAGTACTATAACAGGTCACGTAGGCACGTCCAGTACGAAATCGGGGACCGCGTGTGGAAGCGGAACCGAGTACTTTCATCGGCAGCTAATTTCATTAATGCGAAATTAGCCCCGAAATTCTCTGGCCCGTATACCATAGTGGCGAGAATCGGCACGTGTATATACGAGCTACAGGACGACGCTGGCCTACCTGCGGGAAAGATCCACGTAAAAGATCTGAAACCAGCGTATGAAGGAGGCTCTACACCGGCGACGTCGGACGAAGAACAAGAAGAAGAAGGAACCGTACAAGAAGAGGCGACGACGATGGACAGCAATCGACCAGTAGACCAACGTGGGAACCCTACAGAAGAGTCTGTACCCAGTCAACGCGAACAAAACACATCTAGCCCAAAGAAAACGCGTAAGCGGGGACGGCCACGGAAAACCGCTCTATCCGCGAACGCGAATAGGCCAAGTTCGAGCCAGTTGATCGAAACGGTTGTAGAATCACCGAACGAATCAGGAGATATGGCACGAGAAACTCGTGCTCAAGCGCGAACACGACGCATACGCGAAAATAATGTAGTAAACTAGGAAAATAAGAGAATAGGGGAATGGTAGTATTAGTTTATAGGTACCGTACTCATAAGTCAAAAAGTGAATATATTAATGAAACGGCAACCACACACGCAAAATGAAAATACCAAATACACGCTTGATTAACGCGGCTATAGTACACTTTATAAAGTTCTGCTCCTCAATACGTCGTACATACAATTCCGAAAAACCGAATACAATGTCACGAGACCCTTAATCGTCTTGAGGCTGGGCACCCCGGGACGGGTTGCGTCTGGGGGAGGGGATTGTAACGAATTGGACATTCGTTACTCCTGTAATAGCCCGGGAGATTTGGAGGGACCTGTAGTGCGGTTCGGAAGAATCGAGTGAGGTGTGAAGACTCACTCGTTCCCCGGCTCTCGCGTTGTATTGTCGTATTAATTGTAAGTGTGTATTGAGTGAATGTGTAAGAGGGTAACAGGATTGTCGCCTGAACTCCCCCTCGGTATGAATGATTTCGTCTGTGTTCTGTTTTTTTTGGATATTTGGATAATCACACCCCTACCGCGGAAACTGGACTGGATTTAGCTGACACCAAGTAAGTGCCAGCCTCTTGTACATAGACACGTTAAGGGTCTCCGCGGTGCGGGTGTGGTTCCGTTTATGCCGCTCTTTGTTCTCTTCTTCCGCTTCTGTGTAATAAACACCGGTAAACGGATGTCTCATTAAAACCTGACGTGTTATTCTTTTATTGGGTTCTCACTGATAACCGCCTTTCCTCCCGTTCCCCGCCGCCTCCGCGGCTGACTCCCTCACACTCTGGGAGGGAGATCAGGGACTGTCAGCTTAGCCGCACTGATATAGCGTGTGTGCCCTGATTATGAGGAACATCTCAGCTCATGTATAGCTGCATCTTTAGTTATTAACATCAGAACATAACGGTTATTAAATCGGCTTTAATTACGTTACATGGTGTGATTATCCAAATATCCAAAAAAAACAGAACACAGACGAAATCATTCATACCGAGGGGGAGTTCAGGCGACAATCCTGTTACCCTCTTACACATTCACTCAATACACACTTACAATTAATACGAAAATACAACGCGAGAGCCGGGGAACGAGTGAGTCTTCACACCTCACTCGATTCTTCCGAACCGCACTACAGGTCCCTCCAAATCTCCCGGGCTATTACAGGAGTAACGAATGTCCAATTCGTTACAATCCCCTCCCCCAGACGCAACCCGTCCCGGGGTGCCCAGCCTCAAGACGATTAAGGGTCTCGTGACATTGTATTCGGTTTTCCGGAATTGTATGTACGACGTATTGAGGAGCAGAACTTTATAAAGTGTGCTATAGCCGCGTTAATCAAGCGTGTATTTGGTATTTTCATTTTGCGTGTGTGGTTGCCGTTTCATTAATATATTCACTTTTTGACTTATGAGTACGGTACCTATAAACTAATACTACCATTCTCCTATTCTCTTATTTTCCTAATTTACTACATTATTTTCGCGTATGCGTCGTGTTCGCGCTTGAGCACGAGTTTCTCGTGTCATATCTCCTGATTCGTTCGGTGATTCTACAACCGTTTCGATCAACTGGCTCGAACTTGGCCTATTCGCGATCGCGGATAGAGCGGTTTTCCGTGGCCGTCCCCGCTTACGCGTTTTCTTTGGGCTAGATGTGTTTTGTTCGCGTTGACTGGGTACAGACTCTTCTGTAGGGTTCCCACGTTGGTCTACTGGTCGATTGCTGTCCATCGTCGTCGCCTCTTCTTGTACGGTTCCTTCTTCTTCTAGTTCTTCGTCCGACGTCGCCGGTGTAGAGCCTCCTTCATACGCTGGTTTCAGATCTTTTACGTGGATCTTTCCCGCAGATAGGCCAGTGTCGTCCTGTAGCTCGTATATACACGTGCCGATTTTCGCCACTACGGTATACGGGCCAGAGAATTTCGGGGCTAATTTCGCATTAATGAAATTAGCTGCCGATGAAAGTACTCGGTTCCGCTTCCACACGCGGTCCCCGATTTCGTACTGGACGTGCCTACGTGACCTGTTATAGTACTTCGCGTTTCGTTCCTGTGCGATTCCTAGGTTATCTGCGGCAATTTGGTGTAGGTCGCGCAGTTTCTGCATCAGGGCGTTCCACTCCTGGACGCGGTCGGTCGTCTCTTCTTCCTCCGTTCAAACTGGACTGGATTTAGCTGACACCAAGTAAGTGCCAGCCTCTTGTACATAGACACGTTAAGGGTCTCCGCAGTGCGGGTGTGGTTCCGTTTATGCCGCTCTTTGTTCTCTTCTTCCGCTTCTGTGTAATAAACACCGGTAAACGGATGTCTCATTAAAACCTGACGTGTTATTCTTTTATTGGGTTCTCACTGATAACCGCCTTTCCTCCCGTTCCCCGCCGCCTCCGCGGCTGACTCCCTCACACTCTGGGAGGGAGATCAGGGACTGTCAGCTTAGCCGCACTGATATAGCGTGTGTGCCCTGATTATGAGGAACATCTCAGCTCATGTATAGCTGCATCTTTAGTTATTAACATCAGAACATAACGGTTATTAAATCGGCTTTAATTACGTTACAACTCTGCCAAAAAGGCTGATCGTAGGTCGAATGAATATAATTTATAGAATCGTAATCTGAATGTATAAATTTATTGTATAAGAGGCTTTCATAAAATAGTATGATGGTGAGGAAACTAATTTTTCCAATAGCTTGATGCCGTACACGTGTTTATCAAAACGATTTAATGAGTCTCGCGTGGTACAACTGCATATAGACCAGTGGGATCACAGATATCTTCCAACTGTGTCTGAACCTAAATAAAAAATCAGCACCAAATAAGACCGCTAACGGCGCCACCTGCGAATATATTCATATTTATATATTCTCACATAGCGATCAAATTGTAGATATCTATAAGTATGCTTCAGCGGATAGAGATTCACAGGGGTCTTCAGGGACGCGATGCATGTCATATGTATGATCCCTAGTAGCAATACCTGCAGTGACAGAATTTGAAAAGACTCTGCGCTAAGTCTTTCTGCAGGGCAAATACAGAATCTGCGATGGCAGAATATTCATGCTGTATGACTGCAGGTTTATGCAAGATTCTGAAATTCTGCATACCTGATGTCAGTCTCGCAATCAAATGCGGAAATAGCTGAAAGCAATCTGCAGTCAGATCTTCAGTAAGCATTCAGCATTTCCAGTCCTAACGGAGCGTAGCTACGTGCCTTGTTGAGCGGTCTCTGAATTTTCCTTCGTCATAAAAATTTTGGCACACAGATATCCGCAAATTTTGCTCATTTGTGGAACTTATGTTTGACGAATTATGTAGGGCGTCCCAGGTTGTGGAAGATCTGACTCGCAGACTTTGAGCTTGCTTGGTGGTGATTTCGGTTCCACGGAGACTCTGATTTCATGTGTCTTTTACCCCATGTGTTGGTCAATCTCTTGATTTTTCCAGTAATTTTATGGTTAAAAGTATGCGCAAAAGAGTTTGCTATGAGGTGAACGTTAATTACAAAAAATTACTACATTCAATCCCATGTCAATCAATTCCTAATTATGAATCCGAAACTACCCAGCAGACACAAAATACAACACACCATTAACGTTCACATTATATTATTTCTGCTAAATGTGCGGGGGGTCGTCAAAGCGAAGCCATACTTTACGGCGGCTGGAGGGGAGTATGTCAGACGTTACGTTACATTTTATTTCTTTTCAATCAATACTTGAGAAATAAGAGCATATATCCACATCGCTAAACACTTTAATTGGAACCGTGAAAAATGATCCTATTTTTCGGAAATTTCCAGCGCTTTGTCATAATTTTCGCAATTGGTAGCGTAACGTCACACTTTGCGCGAGGGGGGGTTCGAAAATTGTGAAAAATAGCGTCACGTAATACTTGAACTGCGCCAAGGATAAAGAAGATTTTTAAGCACGAAATTTTCAAGTAAAAAACTCGGTGGAATACTGACAATATCGCCTATCTCATTGGCAGTAAGCTACAACCAGCCCGTTTTAGCCAAAAATCTCATCGGTTTCTTGTGATCTGGCTTCCGTAGCCGATTCTGAGATCATGTCAGCGCGAAAGTATCTTTGACTCTCCCACGAAGGGATTATTTGAAGAATCATTTTGAGAACGAAACTGTTTCTTTCACGGAGTTAGAGCACTGAATTGTAAAGAAATGATGTCCATATTTCAGTGAAATCTCTGCTGACGTCTTTTAACTTCCCGTTGTCATGCGATCGCATGTGGTTCGATAGCGATCTAAAACCAGTCAAGGAAGGTGTTCGAAATTTCAGCGAGGAACGATTATCGCAACAAATATTTGCAGCTTGTAGTCACTGCAAATCTTACCTAGAAAAGTTGGAAATTCCACCTATGGCTATGGTAAATGGATTCAGATACCCACCAATTCCCGATAATCTACCCCCCATGGATGCGATGCTGGAACGAATGGTATCTCCACGTCTACCATTCATGCAAATAAGAAATTTGCAACGTCCACTCCTCGGACAATTTGGTTCAGTGGGTTCAATTATCAATGTTTCTGTTAATGTCAACAATATGGTGCGAGCTATTCCACGATTACTAAGTGATGATCATGTGGTGAACATACATCTCAAGCGAAAGCTCATTCATAAGTCGACATACATGAGTGGATTAGTTACCCGTTGTGACTTACTTAACTGGTGCACGTTTCTTATCGAACACCCTCTCTACAAAAAACATCATGTACAACTCAATGAAGACGCCCTGTTGGGAATTCCTCTAACATTAGAAGACCTTAGGCACGGTCGAAAGTGCAAAAATTCGGATACACAAGAATCTAAAAAAATCTGTACCCGGAGATAGTAATGTGGAAGCTGACGAGATTCTTGAGACGATACGAGATTATGAGTTAGACGAACCCCTACATGAAGATCATTCGGATTATCACACCGAACAGTCACACCAACAAACGACAACGATGTGGAATGAGGACATGGCACTAGCAATAGCACCGGCTCAACATGAACGACCCGCAGGGTTAGCGTTCGACGAGGATGCTGAGGAGTTGTCTTTTCCGGGAATTTACTTAGGAGAAAAACGCACGTTTCTGAACCGCAAGTTACCAAAGCCATTCGAAATTGCCAACAGCGAAATAAGACGCAGTGATCGTCGTGGTGTTCGTCCTGACCACTTGTTATACGTAATGATGAAAGTGCTACGTCTACGCATGAGTGAAAGTTTGACCACAGCATTCAAACGAACAACTAACGATAGTCATAAACCGATCACAGCTGCACAGTTGCTAGATAAAAGATTTATTTCGGAATTTACAGAAAAAAATTTGGCATTCACCAAAAGTATGAACACAATGCCTGCTTATATGGAAGAACGGAAGCGTGACGTCCATGCTATGCTGCGTCAACTCGGTAAGCCCACGTTTTTCATCACTCTAACAGCGGCAGAAGTAATGTGGCCTGATTTGCTACAAGATTCAGCAAGAATTTTACGAAGTGAAACTTTACCTCTGAATGAAGCGCAAGCATTACCTGCTCATACGAAATACGCGCTAGTTCGAGATGATCCAGTAACGTGTGCTGTTTGGTTCAAGCGTAAACTCGATATCATGGTGAATATGATGACCCTGAAAACGATTGGTGTATTTGGATCCAACACTGTGATGGATTATTTCTACCGCATAGAGTTTCAGCAGAGAGGAAGTCCCCATGCCCATATGATGGTTTGGTGTGACGGTGCACCAACCCTCGACGCATCGGATATCGAAATAGCTGCGTTTGTGGATTCTTACGTGTCATGTAACGAAAATCATGATTACGTATCAACCCGTCAAATTCACCGGCACACCTTTACATGTTACAAGAAAAAAAATAATATGCACCGCAACAAAAAATGTCGCTTCAACATTCCTTTTTGGCCAATGGTGGAACACTAAAGTAATGAGACCCTTACCAAAATTATTACGCACTGCCGACGACTCAATTATCTCTGAGCGTAAGCGTTTGAAGAAATGAAGTGATGTATTATACGATCAATTAGTAGATGGACAGCACGAAACACTCGAAATGTTGATGGATTCTTCTGGTTGCGCAGGGTTAGAAGAGTATGAATTAGCTATACGTAGCACATTAAAAAGACCAATAGTTATGCAACGTCGGAATATTAAAAATGTGTATGTGAACAATTACAACCCAGCATTACTTCAAATGATGGCATCTAACAACGATATTCAATATATTCTGGAAGAGTATGCCTGTGCTGCGTACATTGTCGATTACATCAACAAAGCTAATCGTGGTATGAGCTTATTACACCGAAAGTTTCGAGATTTACTCAAGGGCAAAACAGCGGGAACGGAAACCGAGAGTGGGGAAAATGTGGCAACTGAAATTGACCTTAGTTCGCGCAAACTTATGGCCAGTTACAGCAGCAACTTGCTGAAGGTCGTAGAAATTTCTGCACAGGAAGCAGCCTGGTCTTTACTACGCTTCCCGATAACACGTGGATCTCGTAATTGTATATTCGTTTGTACCATGTTACCGCATGAACGAATTCGAGCACATCGTGCGATCGTAGACCTGAAGGAACTTGAAGACGACAACACGGATTTGTGGCGAAAAAATATATTCGACAAATATGCCACGAGACCAACAAATATGGAATCAGTTACACTGGCACAATTTGTTGCGAGGTACGAACCAATACCGAAGATCGAACCCCCCCCCCCAATACAGAAAGCGACGTCTCAACGAAATTCTGCGCTATCGTGGTTACAGACAATGCGATGAATACGATCAGCATTTACGTGAATTGGATACGCTACATTACCCATGGCATGACGAAAATTCTGAAATATTGGATAATAATCGTTGGTTACAAATACATCGGGAAAATATGAAACAAATCAACAAAGCCCGTTTAGAATTCGAGTTCCGTTTGGACTGGACCAGCAGGCTCAGGTAAATCTTTTACGATTCACATGCTCGCAGAAATATATGAAAAACTCTACCCACGCACTGAACAAAACGCAGTCACTGTTATAGTCTGTGCCTCTACTGGCAAAGCAGCGTTTAATATCTACGGTGTAACCGTTCATTCGGCATTCAAGCTCTCCATACATAATTTCAACAATGCTTTATGTGGACAAGCAAGACAAGAGATTGTTAATGCTTATCGGCATACTAAAGCTGTAATTATGGATGAGGTTAGCATGATATCACATCGGACGTTAACTATGGTGGACCAGCGTCTACGACAGGCTAAGGGAACACCAGACCAAAGTTTTGAAGCGATTGATGTTGTGTTATGTGGTGACCTTCACCAACTACCTCCGGTGCAAGATCTACCAATATATAGAAGTCGTGATACTTTTGGACCACTGTTGTGGCTAGAATTTCAGCAGTTCCAACTGACAGAAGTGATGAGGCAATCAGACGTTGTTTTTTCGACCATACTCACGAAAATTGGAAATGGTAATTGTTTAAGTGATGAAGAAAAATCACTCATCGAGAGTCGCTTCATCGTAACCTCCAACCCGATAACTGCGAATACGACACGTATACCAAACACTGCGATTCGCGTATTTTCCACAAATAAATTGGTCGACAGCTATAACACCCACAGGCTGCAGGAGGTACCTATCTTGTTTACTGCGATTGATACATTGGACGGCGATGTGTCTATAGACGCTGGAAACTTTATGCTGCGGGCAGTTCGCTGCCGATCAGCTACGGAAAACCAGGGTTTGCCAACTATTCTCAGACTCAAGAAGGACACTCCCTACATGCTCACATCAAATATCGACACTTCCGACGGTTTGGTCAACGGTGCATTCGGAATTTTGAAAGAATACGAAATGACTAATGAGCTAGATACACCTATACCAAAACGTCTCTGGGTAAAGTTTGATTCTACATTAATTGGTGCTGATGCACGCAGAAAAACACGGGTGCACGCTTTGGAACGAGAATACCCCAAATCCTGGGTACCAATACATCGAAAGCGCATAAGAATAATGTCAACTGTAGCAAGCAAGGTGGAGTTATACGTGACCAATTTCCAATAGTACCGGCTGCTGCAATCACTGTTCATGAATCTCAAGGTTCTTCATTCGACGAGGTTGCTTATCACTAAACCGAAAAAGATTCGCGTCAATTAACATACCGAGCCTTTCTGAGGAAGTGAAACAGTCCCTAACCCAGGTATGTCTAACACAGGCATAGCCCTCCCTCGTCCGTGAGTTCGGGCGCGTTCGGCAGCGGAGAGAGAGAGTCTCTGACGCAGCGAGTGAGAGAAAGAGCAGCTAACCATTCAAAAAATGGTGAGCGCACCGTAATTTTCAGGTAATAAGGGCCGTTTATTTCATTAGCCTCCAGAAAACAAATTGAATGAGTCTGCGTTGAGCGAATTATTATTTCGCGGATGTTCATCAAAAGTTTTTCAGTGAATTGCAAAAACAATTTCGAATTAATCGAGTGCGTGCATCGTTTAAATGAACGGAGATACGGGAAAATTAAAGACACCAACAACGGTCGTTGCAAAGAATTTATTAACAAAAAGTAGGGATATTAGGAATGTTCAGGGAGCTGAGAAATTTGGCGAAAATGAATTTTTATCTGAATTCACTAGGAATTTATTATCATCGACATCCAAAGTTTCGGCTAATTCGTTGATTGATAGTCAATCTGAAAAATTCTCCTATGGACAAGACGCTGATCGAACGGAGAGCCGCAGCCTTCATTGACCAATGTCGAGTCTTCCGTCAGCACATGAAGGCTATCGTCGGACCTGACTTCTAGCAGCAGTCTCTATTGACCAGCATCGAGTCCCCCGTTGGCACCTGAAGACTATCGTTGGACGACCGGACTTGGAGCCGCAGTCTCTCCGGCTGATCAGCTTCTAGTCCCCCGTTGGCACTTGAAGACTATCGTCGGACGACCGGACTTGGAGCCGCAGTCTCTCCGGCTGATCAGCGTACAGTTCCCCGTTGGCACTTGAAGACTATCGTCGGACGACCGGACTTGGAGCCGCAGTCTGTCCGGCTGATCAGCTTCTAGTCCCCCGTTGGCACTTGAAGACTATCGTCGGACGACCGGACTTGGAGCCGCAGTCTCTCCGGCTGATCAGCTTACAGTTCCCCGTTGGCACTTGAAGACTATCGTCGGACGACCGGACTTGGAGCCGCAGTCTCTCCGGCTGATCAGCTTACAGTCCCCCGTTGGCACTTGAAGACTATCGTCGGAAGACCGGACTTGGAGCCGCAGTCTCTCCGCCTGATCAGCTTACAGTCCCCCGTTGGCACTTGCGAAGACTATCGTCGGACGACCGGACTTGGAGCCGCAGTCTCTCCGGCTGATCAGCTTACAGTCCCCCGTTGGCACTTGAAGACTATCGTCGGACGACCTGACTTGGAGCCGCAGTCTCTCCGGTTGATCAGCGTCTTGTCCATAGGAGAATCTTTCAGATTGACTATCAATCAACGAATTAGCCGAAACTTTGGATGTTTTATCTATTCAGTCGATGATAATAAATTCCTAGTGAATTCAGGTAATAATTCATTTTCGCCAAATTTCTTAGCTCCCTGAACATTCCTAATATTCCTACTTTTTGTTAATAAATCTTTGCAACGACCGTTGTTGGTGTCTTTAATTTTCCCGTATCTCCGTTCATTTACACGATGCACGCACTCGATTAATTCAAGAATTGTTTTTGCAATTCACTGAAAAACTTTTGATGAACATCCGCGAAATAAT
>JAEUYN010000404.1:0-55314 GCA_018257835.1 Euura lappo | reverse complement strand
TTTGTAATCTTTGTAAGCTTTTGTAATCTCGTGAAATCTTCTGTATTCTTTAAAATCTTTTGTAAGCTCTTGAAATCTTTAGTAATCTTTTGTAATCTTCGTCGTCTTTGTAATCTTTTGTAATCTCTGTAACCTCTTGTAATCTTTTGAAATCTTTTGTAATCTTTTGAAATTTTTTGTAATCTTTTGTAATCTTCGTAGTCTTTGTAATCTTTTGTAATCTTGTAATCTGGTGTACACCAAATTCACGAGTGATCAACCCCTCGACTCACATGAATGATCGTGAAAATGAGGGTATAGAAAGAATACAAGTGTCTTGTTTTTTTTTAAATATCAATTTTTTTTTTTTATCAACGCTCTGAATGTAACGTTTGTTTCTCAATTCAAAATCGAATTCGAGGGATGAACAGTGTTGAAAAACTAAACGTTTTTGCATTGTAGTGAAAATGTATCAGTAATTGATCATCCGTTGTTCTATATCATTTTCATCAATCTAATTCCATGCATGTTAAATATATTCTCTTTATTTAAGAAAACAAAAGACAATTTATTACCCTGTACATTCGCTTTACTATATTATTCATAAATTATTTTTGAAAACAGACATTATCATTTTTCAACCACCAATACCCCTTCTTGACCTTAAAATCTAATTTGTACCTAGTTTATTCAATAATTTACGAACCATAATTCTTTTTTTCCTGATTTTTACGGAATAAATTCCTTCGATGACGCAATGTGTCAAGAATAAAACAAAATTTACCAACGCAATACACAAAGCAGTGCAAAAAGCCAATGAAAAAAGTATGTTAAAATCACGCGGCAGAGATAATTGGCTTATATCAATTTTGACAAGAATTAACTACAAAATTTTTTCCTATCAAACTCTAAAACATCGCGCTGTTTATAATCTATAGCTCATCGGCGGTTGGGAATTCACGACTCAATAAGAGTTGTTTTCACATAACAATTCCTTTCTGATCGTTTCATTTTTAAATATTTCGAAGTTTTAGCTTTCATCAATGCAAAACCTCGAACAGTCCGTGCGTTCTGAAATACAGCGAGATTCCTAGGATTTTAGATTTATGCTCTAACACTTCCGGTTGCACAGAAACTGAAAACTTTCAACGTCTGCGCAGAAACAAGTTAGCCGGAAATGTCCAGCTTACGCGAGATGTGTTCCGAAAGTGGACACTAAAAATTGGACAAAACCAAAGATGCTTTCTTTTCCCCAACTTTTAAATAACTCGCGAACGTTGAATGCCATCAGTTTTTCACGCCAGGCATCATTTAGAATCAGGATACTCTCATCGGAATAAATTATTCTCTAGTCAGACCAGAGAGTTTATTATATTATAAGAGGTACCGCGAGAAATGTTCAATGCATTAGTATATGGTTAAATTGTTGCGTGAAAGGAAAATCTGTGCATTAACCTGTAACCTGTGTAGGATGATGTGTCATTTGTTTACATTATTGTTGAGGTACGTATTCTATTTATTGTTCACGATCGGTATCGCCAAGGATAACGCTATACTCAACATTAGTAGAACATTCAAGCGTAACGTTTATTAGATACAATTATTAAGTCGGGGTTTATAAAAAGTTGAGCAAATATCGTAAAGATCTACCGTGCAGGCAAACGTTCATCCACCAGCTAGGCTGACATATTTCCTCTTGACAAATATGCTTATTTCGAACATTGCTGACCACCAAGCAAAAGCAGACTGAAACCAGAGGCATGTGTGTATTTTTTCCGACGACCCATTTTTCACGTGTTGATGAGGTTTCACGGGAACACGTTTGATTCCGTTTGTCTCACATGCTTCAACAAAAAAATGCTAGTCAGCCAGTCTTGCCTCATGTCTAATGAAAAAAGATAAAAAGTCAGAATAGTGAATAGTAGCGTTACCTTTGTTTCGTAATTACAGGTTTTGAGGAACGATATGCCACGTGTTGCTGCAGTCACCATAGATGAAGCCGTCGCAGTCATCGTGCAATTTGGAGCACACTTTATGACCGATCGGCTACCAATCTGGTCATCTGAAATATGGAAAGAGATGTCTGCTGCCTTAGATAAAAAATGGAGCGCGGGCAGCGTTTACACAAACGTGAAAGAGAACAGAAGAAATATTTTGGATCTCGCCCGGAAAAGAATGAATGTGACAGTTTTGAAAACTCAAGATGAGAATAATAATTTCAGTTCAGACGAGACAGCGGTGAGTGAAGGTGAGACCTCAGACAGCTGCAGCGACGATGACGATTCTTGGGAAGCAGGCAATGTGCAGAACCAGAATGAAAATCTGGACACGTTTGACTTGGTATTGACAGAAGCAGAATGGACACAAGTCAAACCAGTTCAGAAGAGTTCCTCTGAAGAGCAGAAGGTCAGGCTAACGCCTAAGGTTTGGACGAACGTTGTGGCAAGAGCAATGTGGCTACAATACCGAATGCCGTGTGCATTCGTGTTCAAACGGGCAGACGTATCGCTTTCAGCTGATGCAAAAAGTTATGCTATACGCATTATTGGTAAATGCAAGAGCAAAAAGTGTGGAAACACGTTTGATGGAAGAGCTACCAAGAACATCGGTATCGGGGGTCTGACTATGAAAATATTAACAGAGGACACCCGTGGAAAACCACACGAGGTGGTAAAACGCCCGCTCAATGGAAAGCGACGTAAAGAGGTCCAACAAGAAGTGAAATCCGAGGGTTGTGCTGTCTGGAAGCGGCGACAGGCACGGGAGCTCATGCGGCCAGGAGACGCTGAATCACCCCTTATACCAAATGACGATGTCGTTCGACAGACTCGCAAAGAAGGGGTCGATGCAGAACTGGATGTGAAGAAAAGTGATGGACGGGATCTGATACGTACGATCGAGGAGCTTGCGACAAATCCAGAATACTGCGGTATCATCCAGAGTATCGCTTCACGACCATTTCACTTGTTTTATCGCGCTCCAGCACAATTACACGCGTATAAAGAATATTGCCGCCTGAACCGAGCTTCATCCACCATAATCATTGATTCGACTGGAAGTGTGGTAGAGGCTTTAGATCGACCAGATGGTTCTAAGTCGGGACACATTTTCCTCTATTCAATTGTCATCAACTTCGACAATACAACGATCGCCGTGGATCAGATGTTATCTGAACAGCATGACACCGAATTTATTGAATTTTGGCTGAGACGATCGATCCGAGCGGGTGCTCCCAAGCCAAAATCAGCGGTATGCGACTACTCACGGGCGTTACTTTCTGCGCTATGTCTGGCATATAACAACCAAACTCTACAAATGTATGTCAGGTGCTGTTTCGGCATAAATTAGTCCAGTCATATTAGACCAAATTTAGGCAAATAAAAACATTAACCGGTAAAGAGCTGGATTTTGGTATACAAGCTTATTGAGGCTTCCGGATGAACATACTAAAATGCCCAACCGACACCTATTGGGCTCGAGCCGCCATCTTGGAAAAAAGGTACACTTTTTTAGTTTTTCGCCTGTATCTCGGGAACTATCGATGATATCGAAAAATGGTTCAGATAAAAAAGATAGTTCATTAAATTTGCTATAAGAAAGGTTCTATACATTTTTTCTCTATCTCCGATATTTTTGCTGTAATCCTGAGTTGAACAGTAGAATAATTCATATTTTTGCCTTTGATCCGCCTGTATAGATTCCCGTACGCTAAAAATAGCGGTACAATGTATTTCAGGCCAGAATCGAAAAAGAGAGGGGGAGGGGTATTGTACGGTGGGCCTCTAGCAGGTCAAAACGTGTTTAGGGTTGGGTCCGTAGGTATAGGCAAGACCCCAAGCAGCAGATGTTCGTTCTCAGTCAGTTCGTAGCGAAGCGTTCCGCGACGCACACTGTGCTGTGGCTCTTTATTAAATATGTCTGGTAACGAAAAATGTTTCATTTGTGAGAAGAGCCTTGCAAGTAAAGAAACAATCACGGTGAAGGAGAGAGGACTGAATGGTTTTCGAAAAGCAAGTGACCGCAGGCGAGATGGTAAAAAAGAAAAATTGGAGGGACTGTGTGAAGTGACGGTACATGTTCCTTGCAGAAAGGAGTATACTCGGGAGCACAGTATTATTGCTTCACTCAAAAAACAATCGGCTAATCAAGCAGTACCAAGTACTTCGCCAATAAAATCAAAGCTCAGGTCATCTATGCCAAATTTTGATTTCAAAAATGCGTGCTTCTATTGTGCAGAAATAATAGATTCGACGTTTTATGAGCGCGAAAAAAAAAGGAGGTCAATAGACGTACCAAAGTGCACAAAGTTCGTAGCTTATTTGTCAAAGAAAGTGTCCTGCAGGCAGCTAATAAGAGAAACGACAAATGGAGTCGGGAAGTGGCATCCCGAATAGAAATTGTTGCAGACTTGGTCGCGGTTGAAGCTTTATACCATGAACGCTGTTACATCGACTTTTTCAAGGATCCAGCAACGGGCAAAAAAGGTGGACGTCCACCGATCGACGATATCCAAACTGCCATGGAAGTCATATACGATTTTCTTGAAAAGAGCGATGAGTGCCAGTTTGCATTGCCTGATTTGATCAATTTAATCGAAGGCTATGTTCCCGATGAGCGTACAATAAAAAAGAAAATCGAAGAAAAATACGGCGAGGATATACTTATTACCAAGAACCCGAAAAAAGTTTCAATTGTATGTTTCCGAAGTACTGGGTACAAAATTTTGTCGGACCATTGGTATACACAGAGACCAGCAGACCCAGGCCAGGAACGGCTTCGAATCATCACAGCAGCGGCGGCGATAATCCGAGAAGATATTAGGACACAGGTTTATGAAACCTCATCATATCCGCCGAGCGATGATTTTTTAAAAGACGTCAACAGCTGCGTTCCGGAATCTCTTGATGTTTTTCTGAAAAATGTCATTACAAAGGGTAGGAAATGTAAGGTTGAACCGCTCGAACGGAAATGCGCTTCTATTGCACACGCCATCATATCAGCGACTAGACCACGGTCCTTCTTGTCCCCGCTACAAATCGGCGTCGCTGTGTTCTTATACCGGAAATTTGGGTCTAAAAATCTGTTGACTCTACTATCAAATTTGGGCTTCAGTGCATCATACAACGAGGCGCAACTGCTGGAAGCTTCAGCAACTCTTCAACCTGAGCTAGAAATCACACCTGGAGCATTTTGTCAATTCGTCTTTGATAACGCTGATTTCAACATTAGTACACTGGATGATTTTTACAGGTAACGAAACTGCCGAAAGACGTCGAATAAGGACTCGCAAGTCGATTTAGCGAGCAGAAATTACTTTGCTCTGGATTCGACGGCAAATTCCGACCGAAGTATTAGAAATAAGGAAAAAATGTATAGAACCTTTCTTATAGCAAATTTAATAAACTATCTTTTTTATTCGAATTATTTTGTGATATCATCGATAGTTCCCGAGATACAGGCGAAAAACTAAAAAAGGGTACCTTTTTTCCAAGATGGCGGCTCGAGCCCAACAGGTGTCGGTTGGGCATTTTAGTATGTTCATCTGGAAGCCTCAATAAGCTTGTATACCAAAATCCAGCTCTTTACCGGTTAATGTTTTTATTTTTTCTAATTTGACTGGACTAAATTGCAGAACCAGAAGTCCGCCCCCCAAAAGAACCTGAAACTCTTCTGAGTGTAGATGTAGCACACTTGACCCATTTAGTATGCAGATGGAAATGCTTCAAGTCCCTGAAACACCCGTCTGTCAAGGAGTTCTTCGTCCGTTGCGTGGCGCTCATGGTAGACTGTGTATCTTTTGCCGATTTTGAAAAAATTTTGAGCCTCACCTGTGCTGTTGGCGTACAAGAGCATGAAGATGCAGGCCTGGATATTACATACGCAAGTACAACCAAGGAAGCGCGTAAAAAACTGGAAAATTTGATAGCTACATGGGGTATACAGGTAGACTTCAACACCAAGGATCCTTCAAACAAGCGGGCAAAGGACTGTCCAAAATCATTCACTCCGAATGATCTTGAGGAGCCTACCAGTGGTAATGAAACTAATATCCATAGATGGGTTAACCGAGTAGTTACCAAAGCATCCATGACACAAACTGCTGGCGAAGATTTAAATCCTTTTTTTCTTCCGGATTTTGTAAGAAATTTGACGCGGTTGTGTCTTGAATTTCCTCTCTGGACCAGGGTCGGAAGAAAAAACAGTGTACGTCGTGCCACATCCAGTTATGTGGAGTCCTATTTCAATTATGTGAAGAATCACGTCTTCAGAAACAAGAAGCGACCAATCCGTGTGGACAAATTCATCAAGATTCATGCTCGGGATATCACTGGGGCAACCCTGCTCGGTGCAGCGAAACTGCTTCAATCCAATACTGAGCGGCCTGTGAACCCATCTGATGAACTCCAGATCTCTGAACCAGTTTCTGAAGATGTTGAAACGCAACCAGCACCTCAAGTAGTCATCGACCCGGACTTGCTGTCTAGTGAAAATTGGCGTCAAAAGGCCGAACCACGTGATCCGATGAACTTAGACTCGACACGTATAAGTTGGAACGTTGACTCAGATTCGATTTTTGTTGGAAATCAGCCAGCTGGGACAACTGACACAGCTGAGGCGAGCTCTGTGCAGGTTGTGGAAAATTCCACTGACCTTGATCTGAACATAAATCTTGTATGTTCAACGCCATTAGAAGACACATCTCAAAACAACGAATTGAGGCGTTTGGCATTGGCTGACCACTCTTATTCTAAAATTGACGATATCACTGGACTCGGAAATTTGATCGATGATACTTGTTCTGGCAATACATCCACACCACCAAACGGGAATTTGCCCCTGGATGAACAGCAGAAAACATTCGCAAATCCCCTCAATTTCAAAGGTATTTATGAACTTGTCTAGGATTGTATGATAACAGAATATTTTCTACATATAATCTTGTTACGAGTTCGTTGACTGTACTCAGATGTGGTGTTTAATGAGATACGCGGTGTATGTAATTCAGTCTGGAAATTTGTTTTGAATATGAATTTTGGTAGAAAAAAACAAATCTGTAAGGACTGAAATATGTGAATAATGACAAAAATATACTCGGAGCTCAGAGTAAAATTTATTTTGCAGCGAATATAGACGTATGTGGGAAACAAGAAGGGAACGTGCTGGCAGAGCTTCAACCTGGAAACCTTCCCAGATAACAAAATGCCCACACAGTCCATGCATAGTGCGCGCACGCGTGCGGGTTTATCCGCATAGCGTGCGCGCAGGAGAACATACAGATGCGTCCTCATTTGATGGATATAACGCTCGCACGTCGTGAGGACGCACGCGTGCGGGCATTGTGCGGTTGCTCATTATTCCGATAAAACGACGTAGGGATTGTACGATTGAGGTAAATTTTATCACGAAAAATAATAACGTGGTGAAACCATTAAAATAATTTGAAAGAAAAAAAAAATTCCGCTCGATGCCCACTGTGCCCACACCAGTTTCTGAAGATGTTGAAACGCAACCAGCACCTCAAGTAGTCATCGACCCGGACTTGCTGTCTAGTGAAAATTGGCGTCAAAAGGCCGAACCACGTGATCCGATGAACTTAGACTCGACACGTATAAGTTGGAACGTTGACTCAGATTCGATTTTTGTTGGAAATCAGCCAGCTGGGACAACTGACACAGCTGAGGCGAGCTCTGTGCAGGTTGTGGAAAATTCCACTGACCTTGATCTGAACATAAATCTTGTATGTTCAACGCCATTAGAAGACACATCTCAAAACAACGAATTGAGGCGTTTGGCATTGGCTGACCACTCTTATTCTAAAATTGACGATATCACTGGACTCGGAAATTTGATCGATGATACTTGTTCTGGCAATACATCCACACCACCAAACGGGAATTTGCCCCTGGATGAACAGCAGAAAACATTCGCAAATCCCCTCAATTTCAAAGGTATTTATGAACTTGTCTAGGATTGTATGATAACAGAATATTTTCTACATATAATCTTGTTACGAGTTCGTTGACTGTACTCAGATGTGGTGTTTAATGAGATACGCGGTGTATGTAATTCAGTCTGGAAATTTGTTTTGAATATGAATTTTGGTAGAAAAAAACAAATCTGTAAGGACTGAAATATGTGAATAATGACAAAATATACTCGGAGCTCAGAGTAAAATTTATTTTGCAGCGAATATAGACGTATGTGGGAAACAAGAAGGGAACGTGCTGGCAGAGCTTCAACCTGGAAACCTTCCCAGATAACAAAATGCCCACACAGTCCATGCATAGTGCGCGCACGCGTGCGGGTTTATCCGCATAGCGTGCGCGCAGGAGAACATACAGATGCGTCCTCATTTGATGGATATAACGCTCGCACGTCGTGAGGACGCACGCGTGCGGGCATTGTGCGGTTGCTCATTATTCCGATAAAACGACGTAGGGATTGTACGATTGAGGTAAATTTTATTACGAAAAATAATAACGTGGTGAAACCATTAAAATAATTTGAAAGAAAAAAAAAAATTCCGCTCGATGCCCACTGTGTTTTTTTGTCCCAACCGGGATTCGAACCGTGTTCGCCTGACCGCTCAGATGTCTAGTCGTACGCCCTACCTACTGCGCCAAACTGCCTTATGACAACGAATGACTTCATGTGAAATATAATTCATCGGTCAATACGGCCAACAATACAATTAATAAGTACTAAATTTACCAAAATATACAGAAAATTCAAAATACTGTGTATGGTAAAATATTATTAATCGATCATCTTATGTCGAATACCCCGACGGCATAATGACCGCACGCTGTGCGTCGCACATGAGGGGTACACTACGTGCCAGATAACAATTGTGCGACGCACGAAACTATCACGACGTGCGGCTCACGCCGTGTGGGTGTTATGAGTCGCACCTGATCATCACGACGTGCAACTCACGTCGTGCGGGTGTTATGAGTCGCACCTAACCATCACGACGTGCGACTCACGACGTGCGGGTGTATGAGTCGCACGCGTGATAGTTAGGTGCGACTCATACACCCGCACGTCGGGAGTCGCACGTCGTGATGGTTAGGTGCGACTCATAACACCCGCACGACGTGAGTTGCACGTCGTGATGATCAGGTGCGACTCATAACACCCGCACGGCGTGAGCCGCACGTCGTGATAGTTTCGTGCGTCGCACAATTGTTATCTGGGTTCTTACGGAAAGATGCCACCCTGGGAAGACAAGCAAATTTTTCAAACCTCATCCAGAAGTCCGCCACCAGAATTCGAATCTTTCAAACAACAAGAAAAAAGCTGTACTCCTAGCAAATGGACTGCGTTGCCGTGAGGTTAAAGTGAACGGAGAATCATTCTTTGTGCACAGAACTTGTAGTTTCGATTCTTTTGCGCAGATAATACTCACAGCTGCAATCGATAACAACGATTACTTTACCTTTATTCGGAACTCTACGAACAGCACTTTTCAACTGGTACTCGGACTGATCCAGAACGGAGTAACACAACAGACATACCGTGACAGGTTATTAATTCTCAAAGCATTCTGTCCATTAACAGTTAGTACCAGCACAGAAAAACGTGTGATATCGTATTCCATCGATGGAGAGAAAAGTATCGCCGATCTAGTTGAAAGAGTGATGACGTCCGAGCCCAGCATCAAGAACGTAGAAGAGTGTTCACACTGTGGTCATCGAACGTACTCGTCCTTACTCATGGCTCCAAACCACAAAACTGTTGGAAGACTTGGTTTCAGTGGCCTGCAAGCAGCGTTGGATTTCCATTCACCGATTTACAATATTCGTTGCCGTAATCCATGTCCGGGAAAATATACACTCTCCAGGGAATTAAATAACCACCTATTTATCGAACTGGATATACGCCCAGATCTAGAAGCTACCAGTGGTTTAAAATGTAAGCTGAGCCAAATGCCTACAACGCTACACCTGGGACAGTCTGCAGAGATGCCTTACGAATACAGGTGGGTCAAACTATGATCAGTTTAGTTCAATTCCAGATTCTTGTTCGAATAAATTACTGACCTGCGATACTTTTCCAGACTTGTTGGAATAGTAGCCCATGAGCCGGGCCACTATGTAGCGTACTGCCGGCGTACGAAGGGACGTTGGCAATTATATAACGACCTGAGTAACGACATAGAAGGATGCGATTTGGAAACAGAAATTGAACCTCATCTCGCGGTATACGTTCGCACAGACAACCGAAATTGAAATGGCTGTTTTTCAGTTACAAAACATCTGTACGCGATACTTACCAGTATTCTACGGACCGTACTATGTAATGATATAATCTACCTATATTAGTGATAAGTATAACCTAATACCTTTCAGTCTTCACTTGCCAGTATCCTAAGGACTAGGCTATTTAATACCGTAATCTATTCTATGCTAATAATAGGTATAATCTATACTTCGTACCTACCTTGAAACGTATTTATTTCCAAGGAAAATGATCGCTGTGATACTTACCTTTCTCCAGTCTGAGTACTACATAAGTTTCCAGAAAATTGTCTACTTCGAGTAATCGATATTACTGTGATATAACAACATATAAGTAACGCACAGGGGTGTGTCACAATCCTGGTACAGTTCGAAAGTGTGGAAAATGGGCCAATTTTTGCAAATGCCTTTCAGTCTGTACTTATCAGATTTCCAAGGACTAGGCTATTTAATGACATAATCTATTCTATGCTGATAATAGGTGTCATCTATACTTGGTACCTACCTTGAAACATATTTATTTCCAAGGAAAATGATCGCTGTGATACTAAGCTTTCTCCAGTCTGAGTACTACATAAGTTTCCAGAAAATTGTCTACTTCGAGTAATCGATATTACTGTGATATAACAACATATAAGTAACGCACAGGGGTGTGTCACAATCCTGGTACAGTTCGAAAGTGTGAAAAAGGGGCCAATTTTTGCAAATGCCTTTCAGTCTATTCTCAGCAGTATCCTAAGGACTATGCTGTATAATGATATAAACTATGATGATAATAAGTATAACCTAATACCTTTTAATCTATAGTCTACCCGTATCCTATGGACTATGCTATGTAATAATAAAATTATATTAACAATGAGTATAATCTATACTTATGTTAGTACCTAACTTGGAACATATTTGTAGCCAAAGAAGTCTTTTGAGTATCGTTTCTAATTTATAATCGAAGATTTGAAGTTCAATAAGTTTGCACCATCGATTGGGACCATTGAAAGAAGCTAGATAAAATTCCAATGTATGAATCTTTTTTTATTTATTCATTTATTTATTTCACGGGCAATGCCCTTTACGGATACAATAAGAATATGATGTACAGAGAAAGTAGGCGGGAAGTAGTAGTAGCGTTATTTAACAAAAGTCGAAGGAGTGTTCTGTGGCTAGCTTTTTGAACCGCGAGATCGGAGTATTATGAAGTTCAAGCCAGTTACTATTCGTATTAGCTAACATACTTAGTCTCGCAGGGATTGACTTTGCGAGGAAGCGATCGGTGCAGGGTCTCGTATGGAAAATTATGTCGTTTCGTCTTGCCGTAACACGTGGAACATGGAGTTGAAAACACTGAAGGATAGCCGGAGAGTCCAGAAGGAAGTTAAAAATCCTATATAGGAACAACAGGTCTTGGTATGTCCGATATGATGCCAGGCTGGGAATGTTTAGGGTTTTACTGATAGCCGTATAGTTATGATCGAACAGGCTCATGGGATTCTCGGTTTTAAAAGAGGCGAACTTGAGGAACCTATGCTGAACCTTCTCCAGCTGATAACCTGAGATATAGGTGCTTGGATTCCAAATTACCGTTGCGTAGCTAAGGATGGGTCGAACTAGAGATAGATAGAGCATCCTTAGGGTAGAGCAGGATCTTTATTTAAAATATCGTCAGTTTACAAGGATATATATTTTATTCATTATTTCCTTGAACAATTATTTTCAAAATGTTAAGTGGACTTAAATATTAAGCTTAGAATTGGACTAAGCTGGGATGATGTATCTGCTACACAATTACACATTGTCGTACATGCTCACAGACACTGTAATATTAAGTTTCACGAATAACTGCAGATAAATTGTTCACAAACTACGTTCCTATCCTCCAGATGTTAGCAGAGGAAGTAAGTCAATGCCCTCCCGGTGTAACTTACTCCAAGAATTTTCAACCACAACGCCATATATACACCAAAGGGGACGTACTCTGAAAAAAGAAGTCATGCATTACAAAGTAGAATCGCTCGCAATCATCGAAATCTATTCTAAATAAATAGTGCGGAATCCTTCATGGCGGAGATCCCTACTAAAGTTGGAATCCTCCTTTCTCATATTGAATCTACCAGACGTGTCTACCAAAATAAAGAGGGAATCGTTAGCATTATTGAGCATTGTATTTGCAATTGCAATACGACACTAGTACTACGGGGGTTTGAACTACGTTGACAAGCTGTAGCTGGAATATTCGGATCAAGTTTGACGAAATGGGAGCACTGGAAACGCATTTTCTTCAATTTTATGCATTATATTTGTGCTTACCTGTAATTTGATAGGTATTGTTGTGGCGCTTTCAGACAAGTAGTAACAGCTATCTCATCTATCATACCTTAGAGTTGGTCTCTGCAATCTGGAAAATAAATGAAAATCAAGAAAATAGTCATGCATTGCATATCAGAATTTACTGAATCGTAAAGAGGCATCCAAGTCAAGTATATTGAAAAAACAACATAACCTATAGGCTAAGAAAAACACAAACACTCACCTGTGCAGATTAACAATGCCAGGTTTATCGCTCGATTTCCACCATTCGTTTTTATTGCGTCTATCCTGATCCGAATTCGAAATCCGAATGATGAAACGGATTCAAATCCAATTACGTCAAGCGGGCCAAGCGTAAAGGTATGTCAACCGGCTAAGCTCACGCCGGATTCCGACTGGAGAGGTGCTCATCCTCCGGCTGATCGGCTGAAATGTTTATTTGTTATTTATGAGTAAACCATGATCCAACAAACGTTTCAATCGCTTTATTCGTAACCAACAAACGATTGCGCATAGATTAGAGTGAAAAAAATTCAAAATCAAAAATCGTCCGGCTAACTTTTTTCAAAAATTTATTTCACATTTAATTAAAAAACTACAATCCAACAAACAATTTTATTTATCCAACAATCACCTACAAACGACCAACAAACGTTTTGTGAAGTTTTTTTTTTGGAAAATCGACATTTTCCGGCCAACTTCACGGAGGTGACGGCAATATAGTGTAACGTCCCAACCGTTGTTCACAAAAGACCCCAGGAATTACTCCCTAGAGTTTTAATGTTACTAGTGGCTAGTCCTACAGATCAGTTATAGTTCAGGGTGCTCAAGTACCGATAAAGTATTGAAATACACTGAATCGGGTCGATTCCTACGTTATCGTCCGTACGTCTTATCGTCTGGGTAATAAGACGGTGTGTGTAGTTATCGTCCGTAGGGTAGGAAGGATGATTACTATGTAAGGGTTGGATATGTATATATGTTTATATTACCTTATCTTTGTTCGATGAAGACTAGGGCTGCGCCTGTAGACTCTGGATCTCAGCAGAGTAGGTGATGGATGAAAAGGTTCTCTCTCTCTGAGTAATTTACTTTGACTTTTGTTTATAATTTTAATAATGTTTATTTGGATATGTTGAAAAATGTTACAAAGACAATACTTAGGTTGTACGCTATGCTATGCTCGACGTGAAACGTACAGAGAGAACTCCAAAAGTAATGGAAGAAATGTGAGATGCTGCTCCTGCTTGTTCACGGTTTATATAGGCCATTTTGAGGCGTTTCAAGTGGGAGTAGATGACCGTGATTGGTCGGGTTTCGTAACTTCGTAAGATTCTCCCTCTCGCTCGCAGTTTCTCGGTAATGCAGAGCGGCACTCGCTGCTACCTGTATAATAACGTGTAAATATGAAAATGTAAAATTCTCGAGTAAACAAAGAGTTGTAAATAACCCTCGGTGTCAGGGGATGGCGAGCTATTAGACGTATTATGTATGGGCTAAGAAGAAAAAGACCAGAATCCTGGGGATTACGACGGGGCTCCTCCGTCACTCGGACACCCGAAAGGACACAATAGGGCCAGTTGGTCCCGAGGCGGGTGGTTCATTGTCGTTCATTACACCGACTGACCCCCCCCACGTTGGTGCGATAACAAAGACGAGCTGTCACCCTCCGCGACCCCGTCTTTCCTGTCGCTCGACTCCCCTTATTCTTGATATCTAGCATAGCTGTGGATGCCTAGCGCATTCCTGAGTTTTCTACTCGTTTCCTGTATGGCCTCATTCGCTGGGTTTGCTTGCTTCATACACGTGTCGAATGATTCATACATTTATTAAATGATTACTATAATAGGGATATAATATATATATATATATATATATATGAATATGTATGTCCAATGATTATTCAACTGTCCAGTATTGTTTTGGTATATGGATTTGAATATAATGTGGTTGCAACGTTTTATATACGTGCATATATATATAGGTATATGTATGTGCATGTATCTGTGTGTACATAGAGGAATCTGGACGGTTGATTAATACTTAATTAGAAATTGGTTGATTATAATTATGCGTGGGTTTACTAATTTATACGGCTACGTGGGTTATTATAATCGGTCGGTATTTACGGATGCATATATGCGTGTATATGTAATATAGCTGATTACTTATTTGTAGCCATTTATTAATTACTTCATCAATTTATGTAGGTACCTTTGAGCGCGTTGCTGATTAGCATATATGTATATGCATCCGTATATTCTATTGATTAGGCTTATTGATCGTGTTTAGGCGTTTTTTCCTATGGTATGTCTGCGCATTCCATGCTGAAGTATTTATGACCCTTGCACGTGGTTGTTTGAACGTCCCTGTTTTTTCTTTCTTCGAGGCTTATCTGTGAGTGTCTCCGGCGCGGGGCATCGGCCTCCTGTCAATCAATCCGTAGCCGTATACGTGTTGTTCTATTGTTATAGTGTTTCTATATGAATTTATATTAACAAAATGTAACAGTCGTAATTAGAATTATAGTTACGTTATGCTTATTAATTAGCTATCCATTTGAAGGATATCGTTCCCTGACGGATCCGATTACACCTAAATTACACCAGAAATACACGGTGTATTTGCGCATTATTTACACCCATGTTTACACCAGAAACACACCAGAAATTTTTACACTCAAATTCACACTCCAATTGCACCGCAATTACACCATAATTTTTTTCCTATTAAATTTATAAATTGTTGCACAGAATTTCAAGAATGAGCATAAAACATAATTATTGGAATTTTCTCATAGGGAAAATAAAAAAAAAAAAATGCATACATCATACGGATTTGAACACAGGCCGCCAGCGTGCCAGCCACGCGCCTTATCTACTGCGCCACGCTCGCTCACTTAACAATACGAGAACTTTACCGGTATACAGCGTACGCGTGCAACTTTTAGCTTGTAAATCTTTATTCTTTGGCGTAAATTCAGTGTAACCTTGGTATTCATCTGGTATAAACTCAAAGATCGTATGCCTTAGCGTAGATTCGGTGTACATTCGGTGTAGGCTCCGGGATTCCTGTTTTTTTTTCCGCTTCAGTGTAATTGCGGTGTAGGTCGGGTTTATTTTTGGTGTAAATTTGGGTGTTAACTTGGGTGTAAACTTGAGTGTAAAAAATGCGCAAATACACCGTGTAGTTTTGGTGTGAATTCAGTATTTTTTCGGTAAATTACCGAATTCCCACTAAATTTACACTACATTTACACCTACACCGAACCTACACCAGAAAAATACCGAAAAAACACGGTGTAGTCGGATCCGCCAGGGTTACCATAGAGATATGATAGTATCTCATAATTGTATTTCCCTTTGTCCCATAATATGTATATGCTGTATATATTTATATAATAATGATAGTAATAATATATATGTTTTCATCATAAAGTATTAATTTTATAAGGTAAGAATGATCATTATAATCGTGTTCATTTATCAGCAGAGGTAGGCGGGTTCGTCTCGTATATAGAGCCGGTTTAATCTAAGTTCCTTGTATAGGGGATTCTAGTTAGTCGTTAGAAGACTGGACAAGTTACTAGATTTCAAGTTTCTCATCATGGATTCTCGTAGTTCGTGGTGATATAGTGACTTCTAGTAATTCTTCATGAGGATGTGGTTTGTGGTCCGGTTAGATGTTACAATAGGTCACGGTCTTATATACAGGTCTTGAAACGAAGGTGGTGGGGGTGGTTCGCTTAATGGCTCAAAAACACTGATCTCTATAATACACTGGATGGGGGATACATGGCTCTGCTATAGGCAACGTTTGAAACCACCTGAACGTCAGCGGTCGCCATCTTGTTTTGGGCGCTCTGACACTTTTAGCGGGAAATTCAAACAATATTAATAAGTAGTTAGCGGTATTTCATGAAATAATTAACTGAAAAACTGATCAATGAATAGTAGGGTCTATTAGATATGAAAAATAGTAAAAAAAAGGGAGGTTAGGTTCAATACAAGTAATATACCAATGTTTCAAGTATTATGAAAGTGGAAAGGTGACATTTTCTTCATATTTTATGAATATATACATACATCAAACCGTAAAATATGAATAGTGAGCTTTGAATATATCGATGAAAAATAATAAATACAAAGGATATGATAAATTATCCTTAAAAAAAATTGATTTGAAAAATTCCTAAATAGGTATCATCCATGCGTGTTGATTGTAAAATAAAATACTTACTAAATTTCGAATGAACGAGTTGATTTTTAATATAACAATGATTGAGTGTAGAATTGCAATTTGAAATTAAAATATCACAATCAATAATGGAACATTAAGATTTGCTTCAATGAGGGAGCATTATAGGCCTGCGACAGTCACACGTTACACTCATTGACCAAATATATTCCGGCTTGGTCTGCTCGTTCGTCATCCTGTAGATGTAGGCTATCTTCGTCTAGAGGCAGTCCACATTTTCTAATCTGTAGGAATGTAATAATAATTATTGAATGAATGCTATATTATCTTTTCAGTGGATGTATAGGAAGGAGATATTTGTGGGATTCATGGGTAGAGGAAATGTGGTGGGATTATAGGAGTTTAGAAGGGAAACGAAAAACGCATCATGTGAATTTTGAGGAATGAGGTATTAATGAAACGTGGTGTTAGCAAATGAGGTATTCAGGTTCTACACAAGGTATGGATAGCAAGGTGTAAGGTGTGCAGATAGTAATACAAGCTACTTGACTTGAGGTATACACATGTGATGTTGGACGTTGAAGGATTCTTACAAGGTAACTTATATACTGAGGTACATGGTATTTAGGACGAGACGTACGTGCTGTGAAGGATTGTTGAACATAACTTAGGTACTTAGGTATATCTAGGATTAAAGGTAGGCGCTAAAGGATCGTTACAATGTAGCTTAGGCACTCGGATATGTGGTACTTAGGATAAGAGATAAGGTACAAATAAAAAAGCATGAGGCATGGAACAAGGTACATACATGACTGGAGGCATAGTGTATAAGGTGTGAGGTGTTAAAAGGGCATTTAAATCTCACTCAGATATTTCAGTATGCTGGAATTAAAACGTTGAATCCACTCATTGATTTTGCCAAATAATTTGCCGTGTCATATGGTGACGGACCTTTGTACCAACGGCTTTTTCTGAAGCGATTTTTGTGGCAGCAAAGAGACGTAATTTTATGTAAGCTTTACATGTCTCTTTGGTTAAAGAATGAATGTGGTTTGATAACTCCTCAACAGCATCATCAAACACATGATCGTTCAAGGAGGTGAATAAGCTATCAGGTGCCTGGAGTAAATCGACCATGACTTTGGAACAAAGAACAGCTGCAAAATTCGGTTCGCTTGGTGTCATACCATTATTTACATTCAATGCAGTCCTCAAAAGTTTTTCGGCGCACTGGCAAATTTTCACTACTGATCTACTAGGATATATCAGGCCACCTCTCGTTTTTGCACGGATAAGAGCACAGCTTTCACGAAATTCTTCCATTACTACGGAGTCCTGGAGGAGAGCGAGTCGACACTTCTCACATTTGACTACAGGTTTTTTTTCATTTACTAATTTCTTAACAACCCAGCCCGCAATATAAGCTACGCAGTTATTTGAAAAAACGGAAAGTGCCGCGGGAAGCCTTGATCGAAAAACGAGAAACTCAGTCAAAAAATCATCAGGATTGCTGAGCTGTTCATCGTCCTCATCTAAACCATATTTTTTGGCAACTCTAATATTGGCTATATTATCATAGACAGCCGCATCGTAAAGGTCAACCTTTTTCTTCTTAGAAGTACCTGACGAGACAGTTAGAATTGCTGTTGCGTCCATAGACTCAACATTTCCATTTACTGCTGTTACTTCATGGCGTACCAGCAGTCTTTTGTAGGCAGAAATAAATTGTGTACAGGTGGGGTTAGGACACCATCCGCCACAAGATCTGATTGCACAAAAGAAGAGTTCAAGGTGATCCTGGCTCAACTTGTACGTAAGCAAGTACTTCAATTGGGACCCGTCTGGTTTAACATATGCGTCAAAAATATTGATAACAGCCATAACTCCCGTAACAAGGCCCACAATTGGAACATATCTTCTCGTACTCGATAAAGGTTTACCCTGCACGTCTGTGATGTTCTTCAAATACTCTAATTCGGCTTCGACCGTGTGCCGCCAGAAAACTTCATTACACTTTCGCAATGGAGCCTTGAATCCTTTTGCAAACGGGTTGCGTGAATTTAAGAAATCGAACAACCTATCGATGCATCGTATGAAACGCACGGTGCCTTCACTTCCCTGAAATTTTTTCAAACCTAAATCTGTGCAAAATTTTATAGCATCAGCTACACTACTACTTAGAGTTTGAGCTGCCAGAGCTACTTTCATTTTCATTTTCCAGTACTCAACGTGAGCAGTCCTAATTTTATTTCCAGCCCGTAGTCCTTCTTCCTTTTGTAAATCAGCCAAAGCTACTATAAACTTCCATTCGATCAAGTTACCTTCACCATCTTTGAGAACTTTAAACTCACCCAGGCAGTTTCTCACCAATTTCAACATATGGCAGGCGTCAAATATTACGTTAACTTTGTGCCCACTGGATGGGTGTGGAAAGAAGGGCTTCGGATTGGGCATGTCAAAACTCGCACCCAGCAAGCGCATCGTCGCAAAATGTTCTGCAGGACCATCCAACGTCACAGAAACTACTTTCACCCCAATTTCGTGTAAACGTGTTAGGCCTTCTCTGACAAGTCCAGAATTTGTTTCCGAATCGATACCACTAATCAAGAAATATCCCAAAGGGATCTTCCAACTACTGTCTAATGATACAGCCATCATCACCAATGCATCTTTAGCTAACGGAACAGTGCCACACGTATCTATGCCGCTTCCTAAGTCTACGTAACCTCTAACGGTTCCATTAGAGAGGTACTGCATCCCTTTTTTAATACTGATTTCATCTAGCATAAAACTAACTAGAACTTCTTTGCCCGTACTTTCTGCTTCCGACACTTTCAATTTTAGAGCATCGAAGCTTTCCGATGTAAATCCAGGCTCACCATTAATTGTTGAATACCAGGATCTCAGAGTACTAGGCTCCGGAAGAGCGTTACAGAATTTCCTACGCACAAATCCGTAAGCTTTCGGGGAATAAAAGTGCAGTGTCATTGCAAATGATCTTAAAGCCGGTGGGTACCTCTGTCTCGATATTCCTAGCCCTCTGCTGTTTTTGGAACTTTTCCATTGTTTTTTTTTTGCCGCAGGAGTTTTTTCACCAACATTCTTTTTATTTTTCATGTATCGCTTCAGAAACTGAGAAATATCTTCGTCAGCAATGGTATCTAAACACGCGAGACCAGGTTCTGAAATAGCTCGAGCTTTACGCAATTCACTTACGATATCCTTTAATGAGTGAACTTTCTTCTGTAGCCGTTTGATTTTCTGCTTGTAGACCCGCCTCTCCCCTTTCATCTTCCGTAGCCTTTGGTTGGTAGCAGATAATTTATTTTTCATCGTCCTTGGCGTGTCTTCATAGTGATGGTCATGTTGAGTGAGTTGAACACGGCGTCTGGTACACGGTGTGCTCGCCACTTTACTCTGTTGGGGAGTAGCTTGAGACTCTGGTGTTCGATTCAACGGACTGGAGACACTGCGTTGTGGAGTACTCAGCGACTTTGGAGTTTGATTCAATGGACTAGATATGACCGTTGAATCACTCTCGGCATGGAGACGTTTCGCAGCAGGCAACTCTTCAAGAGAACCAGTTCGTTTTGCTATTTCTGGTCCAAGTCTTTCTGTAACTGACAATGAAATGTATATTCAACAATTGGAAAATTACATTTGCGAACTCTTGCAGAGTATCCGAATGCTCCCGGCAATGCAATTGTACAAATTGGTATAATGACGTTCAAGTCATGAATGATACCTTGAGATGTTGTTGTTGGAGCAAAAATTGTAGGGACTGCAGTATCACGCAAGCGCAGTTGTTGACCATGACTGTGACCAGATGGACGAAAACATGATTTTTCAAAATGATCTGAACAAAGTAAGCTCCTAGGACCAACAGTGCAGTTTTCAGACCCTAGATTTACAATCCACTTCTCTAGTAACTGGGCATTTTTCTGTGGAAAGCTGAAACATCAAGGATATAATTAAGTAGTAGCATATAATGAATGACATACCAAGATGCTAGAAATCATTTGAATTTGAAAGCAAATAAATAAATCAATTTAAATTTGAAAGCAAATAGATAAATCAATTTGAATTTGAATTTGAATCATACATCTGAACATTTTACAGAACTTACAATTGATGTATGCAATACCTGTGAAACGTGCGTAGGTCTCCAGGTTTTTTAATCGCTCTGCAGTATACACAGGCTGATTTCGGGATGCCAAAAAGTGTCGGAATGCTGTTTTCAGCCAATGTCACATTGGCGCCTGGTTTTTTCAAGCATTCTTTTTCGAAATGATCTGAGCATAATTTCGTCCCCTTTTTCGGCTGAAAATTTTCTCCTAACTGTATGGAGTTCAACCATGACTGAAGTATCTCTGGCTGTTTCAATGGAAATCTGGAGTAAACAATTTATACGCATGAATAATATGCCAATTTGAAGTTCACGAACTCATCGGTACTCTAACCTCGTCCATCGTGATAACTATAACACTTATAACGTGATTTATATATTTATTTGAAACGAATACTTACAAGTGGAAGGTTCTCCCATTGCCAATTCTGAATTTTTCACCGCAATACACACACGTTTGCACCATTTTTTTTCATAATCAAAAAGTCTCCTGTTGAAACGCTCAAACGCGGTTCCGTATAAACGCGCGCCCGGAGTCACGTGGGTGTCACAGAGCCAGTAAGCAAATGGCCGCCACTGACATTCATTTGGTCACAGGCGTTTCAGCCTATCCCCCATCCAGTGTATTATCACGGAGTAATAATATGGAGGGCCAGCTTGCCCACGATCGACTGTCATTTGTCATCCCCATTCGCGGCCGCTCGGTAATAGTTCGGCCGGCCGCCACTGCACTGCGTTGCGAGCGGAGTCGCTTACAGTTTTGAACGAAAAGCTATGGGATTCAATGGCGAATACACGTGGCATGATATTTAATGAGCTTATAAAAGTGTTTTATCGTGCTTTAGCACGATTTCGAAAGTCATCAAGTCTTCTCATACATCAGAGACAACTTTGTGATAATATGTGCTGTATTCTATTTAGTCGTAGCCGAACGACAGCGTATCTCTCTGTCTATTACTTTTACTACATTTTGCTGGAATTTGTGTCAATCGTTATTATTAATGTACTGATAATTTTCTGATGTTTAATTGTATATTTCAGGATACCTAAATGATTTCGCCTAGTTCTCCCTAATCTCTTTAATATTTCTTGCTTATTCTGAAGATTAATACTTCTGACCGAATCCATTTCAAATCGGGCAGGCTGGAAATCGTGATGTCACGGAATCTTTGCAAATTGAATTATGTTGTTGTTTGACGAAAAAAAAGCCACCCGTATTTTTTTGTTTTGAAAAAAAATGTTTGCTACGAAGTTATTACTATTTGAACATCGCGAATTTCTATTTTATTGCGATCTGTCGAGTGAAACCCTGGGGTACCGAGCGTAGTTGGAGCCTAGAATTTAAGTTATTATTATTTAGTCACATTTTCTTCATTCTTTAATGACTAGTCTTCTTCCGATATTCCATTTATTATATTAATTTTGAATTTTGCAATTATTACAAATTTTTAATATTGTCCCGGTAGACTCAGCGGAGTTTGACCGTTTTTTGATTTACTTTATTCTGAATTGTTATTCTGATAATAGAGTATTATAATTTTATTTATATCGAGTAAAGTCACATTGTTACCGTATGTCAAACTATTGTTAACTTTTTATTTCCTGATTGACATTCTGGAACGTCTGGCACCTGAAATCCTGATATATATATGTATACATATATATATGTATACATTTGAGTCGTATTTGAGTATAACTCATTCTCTTTTTGAGACTATTTGTCACAACCAGAGACTACTTTCTTCCTTTCTATGGAAAACACGTTACATTTTCGAAGAGTATGTTTCAAAAAAAATTGTGAGGCACATTTAATTTTGTATTCAGAAAGGCTTCCGAACAATTCTGCTACCATTATATTTTTAGAGAAATACAAATTATAGAGCATTACGAGACGGACATAAAAATTTTGGTAAAGTATGCCTGATTCGTACCTTATTCTGGGCTGTGAAAAACCTTGAAATGTCTTTGCCATCAGCTTTGAGCTGCCTGGTAAACTTAATATTACCAGAACGGCAGGTTGGAACGAAACAATACGGTATTTTCGAACTCTGACTTACTAATTGTTGCTAACAAACAATCTCATTATTCACTAAGGATGGAATGAAACAAGAATAGAGATTGTCGAACAAATAAGTGATGAAAATACACAAGATTTCAATTGTTTATTTCATTTATTTTATGTACAGAAATATTCAAAACGTAGGTAAAACCTATAAAATTTTACCCGCATATTTGGCAGTAGTTTTATAGCCACTGCTTTGGTAATCTGAAAATTAAACGTCTTAAAACATTTAAAAAATATATCAGCCTGCTCTCATTTCTTTCACCCAACGTAGATAATAGAATTCACACGATTCCATCGGTTGAAATAGTTCAAATGCGTTAATCGCGCCTATTGCAGCCATGTATAATTCACGAATCTGATCGCAACTCCGACGCGAGCGCTATCTGCCGGCCAGGCGGTGAATTATTTTCGTCCGGCACCGGTTTGGAGCACGGTCTTATACACAGGTCTTGAAACGAAGGTGGTGGGGGTGGTTCGCTTAATGGCTCAAAAATTAGTTCGAGTTGCGGCCACAAGGGCTGCGCCACGGATATCAGTGGAGCAAAGGGCAAACCATAGACATAACCTCTAAACGTGGTTCAAACCTATTGCACGGTCTTATATACAGGTCTTGGAACGACACCTAAATTTCAGTGGTGGGGGGGTTCGCTTAATGGCTCAGAAATTAGTTCGAGTTGCGGCCACATGGGCTGCGCCAGCGATATTGGTTGAGCAATGGGCAGACCATAGACATAACCTCTAAACGTGCTTTAAACCTATATTGCCGTCACCTGTATGGCGCATTTTTGGAAAACTGACTGGAAAAATAATAAAGGGAATATACTAAAAACGTGAAAAAATTCTATTACCAGGAAATCGAACCAAATTACGAGTTCGGAAAATCGAACACGGGGTGTATAAACCGCGCGGCGCACGCGCGCATTCAATTACGATTAGTGGTTTTGAAGCTCGATTTTTCGAACTCGTAATTTGGTTCAATTTCCTGGTAATAGAACGTTTTCCACGTTTTTACTATATTCCCTTTCTTTTTTTAAGACAGTTTTCCAAAAATGCTCCATACAGGTGACGGGAATATAGGTTTAAAGCACGTTTAGAGGTTATGTCTATGGTCTGCCCATTGCTCAACCAATATCGCTGGCGCAGCCCATGTGGCCGCAACTCGAACTAATTTCTGAGCCATTAAGCGAACCCCCCCACCACTGAAATTTAGGTGTCGTTCCAAGACCTGTATATAAGACCGTGCAATAGGTTTGAACCACGTTTAGAGGTTATGTCTATGGTTTGCCCTTTGCTCCACTGATATCCGTGGCGCAGCCCTTGTGGCCGCAACTCGAACTAATTTTTGAGCCATTAAGCGAACCACCCCCACCACCTTCGTTTCAAGACCTGTGTATAAGACCGTGCTCTACATACTACATAAATATTGAATGTGTATTTTCTTGTGTGTAGCACTGTTTATAAACACAAGGCAAAGTCGTGTACATCATATGTTTGCCTTTGAACTATGACGGGTGTGTCACCAGTAGGACTATTCATTCACATGTACACCGCGGCCTTTTAGTTGCATTTATATTAATAATAACGACGGGTGTGTCGCCCAAGATGGAAAATTATTAATGTAAATCAATTGAAAGTGGATACCAATTATTGAAAAACATAAATATTGTTACTGAATGTAGAAATATCGAAGAAAATATAACCGCGTGGTCTAATAAATCCAATCTTAATTCAATAAAATAGACAAACTGTGTTCTTCCCCTGTTGTTTCATTCCTCTCCCCTTATCCATATTCTCTGCCAATTTTTGTTTTCCGAACCGCATTTGTGGCGGGAATTTCAAATACCAGATGGCGCCACCGTGCGCGTGTCCAACCCGCGTTCGAATTCGTTCGAAAACCGTTGCGGATCAACCGGCGTAGCCATTATACACAGTGAATGTATGTACATGCAGCACAGTAGTGCGAAAAATTCCTCTTATGATATCCATTTCGTCGATTATTATCGCTCAAACGATATACCACGATGGCTCAATCTCTGGACGATATATTAAACGATCAAGACAACAGGCTGGAGGAATTAAAGGTCGCCACTGTCCTGCTACAAAGTGAGTTCAAGGGGTTATAAGTCGGCTTGACAGCTCCCAAAAAGCATAACTTCTTTTATATCACTCCGTGCGTAAAGTGCGACTTTACGCACGCGAGCGTGCGTATAATCGGACTTCACCCACGTTTGTGATATGAAATTTGGTTCGATACATGTGCAAAAGTCGTTTTTCCACGCGTGAGATTGTCACCCTCGCTTTGCTCGGGCGACAAACCTCCCACTCGTGCGAAAACAAACCTTTTGCACTAATATCGTAATATACTATTTTCTAATCCTCAATCAATTTCTAATCCTCAATCAACGATCTATGAACCTAATTTTGACAAAGAGAACACACGGAAACCGTCTGCTAGAAGATAAATTGTCAAACCTACACGTAAAGGTCTCGTAATTCTTTTTCCACAGACAAGGAAATCGTTTCGGACGACCTGCTCGCGATACAGAACGACATGCTGATGGTGAGGAGCAGCTTGGGGTCGATGCGCGACAGTCTAGAGTCGATTAGATCCAAAAACGAGGAGTTAAAGGCGAGGATTCCAATAATCAACATCACGGATATTTTTCAACGCAGTCTTCATTTTTTCTTCTCTTCAGAGGATGTCGACTCTCCTGGATAAAATGAACGTGCAGCTCAGTCACATGGAGGCTAACGTCCCGTCTCAGCTTCTCCAAGACTACGCAAAACTTCAGACGAACGACGCAAGCGTATCGAACCAGGCATCCGTGACTCGGGTCGGAGAGAGCGGGGATTATTCCGACGACGTATTCGCGATGGAAGGAGAGCCGAAGAACGGGGTGCAGGACTGCAAGAAGATACTGTTCAAGGAACAGGACAAACATCCGCAGATCAGAAGCCTGGGGGACGCCGAGTTCACGAGTATTCCGAAGTACCTGATCGGCAGACAGAGTCTCGACACCGTCAACAACTTCGTCTCGAGCATAAACGACGTGCTGAGGGCCAAGTACGGCCTTATCGCGCTAGGGAAGCTCGGGGCGAGGAAGAAAGGGCAGCTGGATTCTTTTTTGGCCTATAAAAAACAGGAATTCACTATCTGTAAAGAAAGAGGTGGGGGAGAGGAGATTCGCCCGCTTTCTTCCATTTGACCGAATACTAAACTTCTTTTTCGTTCGCAGGAAAGCTGCACTGCTTCACGGGCGCGGATTACGAGCAAGAGACCAAATCGAAGCTCGACAAGGCGAAGCTGAATCTACTAACGGTCTTGCGCCATTGCAAAAGGCTGAAAGAAGTCAGAACCGGCACGACGATACAATACGGCGTTCTGACATCGTCGTAGCCGACTTTTGGCGGAGCTCAATTAATTATTTTTTATATTTTGTATTAATTTTCATCGTTAGGATAAGTAAGGAAACTGTTTTAACTGCGAAAGCGAAACAAAAACAGCGGCGTTCGATTGTTTCTGTTGTCTGGGTGACTGAGGCTTGTTAGAAAACAATTGAAACGTATTATTCATCGAAGCTTGATGCAGATTCATCATCTAGTTTAATCAAAACGTATTTAGTTTGCCATGAAAAGGAAGTGAGAACATTTTTTCGCCCGATTTCCAAGGACGAGGTAATCTGCTCTCGAAGTCTTCGAACATTCGATCATTCCATCACGCTTGTTTCTTTGATCGAATAATTGCATTGTAATCATTTTTCAGATGCTGAAAGCCGATTCTTCGTCTTTGAGCACTATGAGCAACGACGATGACGAGATCGACGACTTGGACGGCTCCATGGTGTGGAGTCAGGAAGACTCGCTATCCGCCAATGAGATTATGGAACTTGAGGCTCCCATGAGGGCTTCAGGGCCCGGCGGAGACGCCGACTGCGCTGCACTGTGCAGACTATGCGCAGGCATTGCCGTTAATCCTATATACATATACTCCGAGATGGGGGAGTCGATGAAACTCGCACATAAAGTCAACACCTGCCTCAGCGTCAAGGTGCGAATCACTTGGGCGACGATTTTACCTCCGATTGACGTTTTAAAGGGCTCAATAATCGACGACCTCTTGTCTAGAGAGGCGAATCTGAGATTCTAAGCGATTTCAGGTTGATTATAGAACTTGAACAGTCTAAATTCTTGAAAAAAATCGACTAGAGACGGATTATTATTGTTATTATTCCATTTTTAGTTGATTATTCAATGTTTTCAGAGTATAATCATCAGATAATTGAAAAACTTGATGATATTTGAGATTATGAACGATTTTCGGGTGAAATGTGATCAATTTTCGGACTTTGAGTGACCAAAGTTCCTAAAATCCTTATTATTAAATCTTTTTTCTAATTTTTAGTCAATATTTCAACCATATTGGTTGTCAATTCCGAGTTTCCGAAGCATGATGATTTGATAATTGAAAAACTTGTTGATATTTGAGCATAAACTCTATTTATAATCAATTTTTCGGGTCAATTCTTGAATTTGGCTCATTAAAGTCCCTTGAAAATTCATAGAATCATTATTTTCGCGATTTTGGTTGATATTTTTAATCGCGTTTAGCATAATCACTAAATGATAAAAGACCGTGAATTGAAATTACCTCGTTTGCTTGACAATTTGGTCATATTTTCCATCGTTGCGAATTTTTATTCCAATTCTCGCTAAATTTTTAGCAAATAGTTGATCTAAATCTATTTATATGCTGAAAATATTGCAATTTTAGATCCGGAGGACCGATCCCCTACCGAAGCAGCTGTGCCTGACCTGCGCGGAGAAGATAATGTACTGCGACGAGTTTGACACCCAATGCGTCAGGGCGGAAGAGACGCTGCTGACGCTGTTGCGAGAGAAAGAGCGCCACGACATCCCGGAGCTGATAACGCACGAGATATTATGCGACGAAAAATCCTGTCCGCTGTGTCTCGACGGGTGCATGACGACGAGTAAACCGAACCTGGTGGACCCCAGCTGCCAGGATCTGTACGACAGCGACCTCGTTCTGGACAGCAGCGACGAGGAGAGAGCCTTCCAAGTTGTAACCGCGGACCGAGACTCGGGGAACTCGATAATGCTTCAATGCCTCGGAAACCGGCAGCAGTACCTGAAGTGCGGGGCCTGCATGAACCTCTATCACACCAAGGAGACCCTGGACAGCCACAAGTGCAAACCCAACGTCCAGAGCACTTCCAAACCGTACAAATGCCCGACTTGCGCGATAACTTTCACTTTCGAGGAGCGGCTGAACTTCCACATGCAGTTTCACGCGGGGTCCAAGGCGCTCTACTGCGGGGTGTGCAACACCACTTTTGGGAAGGAGCTGAAACTGTTCTTCCACTACAAGCGATACCACTGCGAGGATTCGAGCGTCTCCTGCCTCCAGTGCGGAAAACTGTTCGAGAACCAGGAGGAACTCAAGAGACACGTTTGCGTCGACGGCAAAGTCAGGCCTCACGTCTGCGAGGTCTGCAGCAAGGGCTTCTCCGACGGCTACACGCTCAAACGACACGTCGTTACCCACCTCCCTGAGAAACCGTACAAATGCGGTCAATGTCAGAAGAGTTTTACCCAGAAATCGAGGCTCAATAAACACGTGGCGAGCCACGGAGTCGTCATCGAGGAATCGCAGACCGTTTGGAAGTGCGTCGAGTGCGGCGAGGCCTTCACGACGTGCGAGGACGCGGATAATCACTACAAAAAACACGACGATAAGATAACGCTGATAGAGGAACTGGTGGCGAGCAAAATCTACCACTGCGAATTCTGCAACAGCTTCTTCACGGAGCTGGACGCCCTCAAGAATCACCAGGGTCTCCACGTGGTCGAGAGACCGTATTTCTGCAACCACTGTCAAACCTCGTACAAGTCTTACGCAGAGGCCGTGATCCACTGGAAAGAGCACCCGAGGATATTCAAAATCGCCGTATCGTTCTCCTGCGAGATTTGCGGGAAGGACATGAAGGAGCTCGCCCTGCTCTACAAGCACAAGCAGAAACGGCACCGCTTCGTGCCCCGGAAATCCGAGAGCGGGGACCAGAAATTCGGCTGCGAATTGTGCGGCCGCGTTTTTGACGCCTTTTCCGAGATCGAGGAGCACGGGAAGCAGCAGTGCTCCAAATTCCCCTGCGACGTGTGCGGCAGCCTCTTGCCGACCGCCAACTCGCTCAACGCTCACAAGCGGAGGCACAGCGGGCTCAGACCGTACGTCTGCAATATTTGCGGCAAGAGCTACACCCAGTCGAGCCACATGTGGACGCACAAGAGGTTCCACATGGGGGTGAAGCCGTACGCTTGCGAATACTGCGACCAGAGGTTCACCATCAAGCCGGACCTCGCCGATCACACCAGGAAGAAGCACACCAGGGAGAGACCGTTCAAGTGCGACGTCTGCAACAAGGCTTTTCTCACCGGATCCGTGTACTATCAGCATAGACTGATACACAGGGGCGACAGACGGTACAAGTGCCACTATTGCGAGAAGGCCTTCACCAGGACCGAGGCGCTGAACAATCACATAAAAATTCATACCGGGGAGAAACCGCACGCTTGCGATGTTTGCGGAAGATGTTTCAGGCAGAAGGGAGACATGCGAAAGCACAGGAGAACCCAGCATCTCGATAAACATGAATCTTGTTGAATATTTAAGAGATAAAACATTTGGGATGTGCCAAAATTTCGGATAAATTCAATATAAGTTTAATAAAAGTTCGAATAATTTTTTTTTTTTTTCAAATATTAGATCGATGATAAATGATAATTTATCAATTTTTTCACGATATGTGTGTGAATTTGTCTTCTGATTATATTATAAAATATGTTATACAGTACATTAATCAGTAACACGTTTATTGTTTATCATAATAGTTTGTAATACATAATAATTTTTAGTTTCTTATATACTATAATACAAGATTTTCATATTTCATATCGATTCTATATAATTTCTGGATATAAGTAATAATATTGTTCGTTTTTTTAGAGTGATAAAAATTGAGAATAAATTCGATTTCATATAATCAGTTTCGTCAAGTCATTATCGTTATTTAGGTATAAATATAATAAATGATACATTATTCAAATTTGAATTTTATAAGATATTGCGCCGTGTGCGCATGCGCACCGTGAAATTCAAATCCAAAATTTGAAAACTCGCGCCACATTCGATGAACAAGCAACAAACCATTATCAAACTCAAAAGGCTATTCGCATCAATTCTATTCGCCGAATTGTTTTTTTTTTTTTTTTTTAAGTCATAATTAATGATCATCAAACTAGAAAACAGAATAAAGAACGCATCAAATGTGATTAGAAAAAAGAACTATAATCCTCAATGATTAATCAGATATTGTGATATTGAATTCAGAAACGATACAGATGATAAAATCAACTTTTTGACACTGTGCGCCGCGATTGATACATTTTCGAACGCCATGTGATTATTGTCGACCGTAGCGCCATCTCAGTCGATCAATGTGTGCGTAACAGGTGCCGAGTGAGGTTATGCGCGTGTGGCGCGAAATTCGAACGCCATATCCATAGGAAAACTTGATTTATTCTGAAACGAAGTACAAACAATTTAATTAGGCGCAACAATTTTAATCACCGAAATTAACCGAAGAAAAAGAAAAACGAAGAAATAAATAATGGGAATCGCGACCACAATTGAAGAAGATAATAATTGTAACGAGGATGCAGGTATAATTGTGTGAATGAGTATATTTCTTCAATTTTTAAATAGCTCTGATGATTGACATTGAAAATTAATAAGTATGCGTGCATATCACATATTCATATCGTGTTTATTAATCTTTATGATTCATACTTCGTAGCATATATGCTATATAGCAGCGAGTAATCACGCGAGTAGAAAGAATAGATGAAACGTGTCATCCATTACTTATTCGAATCATAAAAGTCTAGAAAAAAAAAAAATGAATTAATTCATCGATGATCTATATATGCAATCTGCAATCTATTGGCCGTACAATCTCAACCAAAAATGATTCTCGTCGGCAAATTGAGTACTGTATGATAAGATAAAAATCGGGAAAAAATCAACCGTGATAAAGATGATAAGGGTATTCATTTCGAATAATAATAATGCCCGAAAGTTTTCAATAAATTGTTTAAACAAAACATTGTTTAACAAATTCTCTGGTAACGTTATATTTTTTTTTCATCTCAAATAAATGCCCTAATTTTTCTGAACACAAATGCATTTTTTAAGAATTTTGTCACTATTTTGAAATTTCCGTTTTCGAAAATTTGTAAAGGCTGTATTCACGAAACTATTACTTCCACGCTCCGGAAGCTCCGGAATTGTAGTCTCCATCGTTTCCACAAAAACATATCCAAAATTCAGTTTTCAAAATTTGGAAATTTTCGAAAACGGAAATTGCAAAATAGTGCCACGTCTGGTCCCACGGTCCATACGACGCCTACCCTCACACACCCTCTCACACACACACACACACACACACACGCATACACGCTTAGACTTAGACTTGGTTAACTAGATCTTAGAATATCTGCACCCCGCTATCTTACTCTTTTCGCATAAGCCTGACGGTGCATCACTCGATACTTCGCGTACCGTGTGATGGCTCGGTCAGTCTTATGCACTTCCCCTCACCCTTCCCCCAGCTTCTTCAGTCTTTTGACTGGATTAGCTGGACTCACTTCTATAACTACTCTCTTAAGAATAAGATCTCTCTTAAACTAGTAATATACTGTAGCACTGTTTGAACTAGATTCACTTACTTGAATAAAAGACTTAATCACCCTGTTCTACGCAAGATACTCTGTTGTTACTTATCACTAAATAAACCTTCTGTATACTTCTGTATCTTTATACGGGATGAACCCCATATAAATATGCTCTGACTTGCTCTGCTTGTTACAATAGAGACAAAATTCCTAAAAAATTCATGTCTATTCGGAAAAATAAGGGCATCTGTTTGAGATGAAAAAAAATAACGTTACCCCAAAATTTGTTAAACAATGTTTTGTTTAAACAATTTATTCATAACTTTTGGGCATTATTATTACTCAAAATTGACACTTTGATCGTCTTGATTGTGGTTGATTTTTTTCCCGATTTTTATCTTATCCCCAAGTACCTAATACAATGGGTTCTCGTTATAAGAGTTTTCCCATTCGGTTCGTTTTTATAGCTTCCCCCACTCTACCTGCGTACGTATGAGATCAGTGAGACGGAACAAATTCCGGGCCATGGGACGGCAGCCTTACACTTGGAATTTTCAAACGCCATTTTCTCAGCCAAAACACATTCGATTGATGTGAAATTGATATCAGTGACGTAGAAAAACTGAATGAAGGACCTGCCAATCGTGGATTTTCGAAAATCGAAAGACATAATCAGAATTTTGTGTAACGATATTGTTCTGTAACCAAGGAGGTGCTGCCCCTCGTGGAGAGAAGCAGCACTTCCCTGGATTACAGAACAATATTGTGAAAAAACTGTTATTACGTCTTGATTTTCGAAAATCCACGATTATCAAGCCCTTCATTAAGTTTTTCTACGTCACTGATATCAATTTCACATCAATCGAATGTGTTTTGGCTGAGAAAATACCGTTTGAAAATTCAAAGTGTAAATCATCAGCCTCATATCGAGGTCACGTGACTTTCATTTCACCTTAACTTTCAACAGCTGGCAGCTGCGCGTTGGCAGTTGCGCATCGAGTCTGCGTAGGTGGTGCATGTGATACACTAGGGCCAGACACAGAACAGGTGATAATTTTCCACTTCTTTTGACATATCGTAGTAGCACATCGAATAAATTGTACTAAATTTGAGTTTAAAATTACACGAATGTAAATTGTTTAAATAAAAATGGGTTTTAATAAAGAACCTAAAAAACAGTTTTTGTGACCTGATCGACACTCCCGACCACCTATACCACAGTCTGGAGGTTAGTTATAAAATTATCCAAATTATCATCGCACATCAATAACGATTCGCTAATTTTATTTTCTCTCCTTTTTACGTAACCTTCGACTCACGGTCTTTAAGATAACCTAAAATCCCTCTTCAAGGTTATATTCTAGTTTTTCTCTTCCACGAATATTAAACGTCAGATTTGACACATCCTAACCTAACCTAACCTAACCTAACCTAACCTCGATGAATTTCGATTATTAGGTGAGGAACATTTTTTTCTCTCTTTCCTCCACGTCTCGTCGTCGATGTTATTGTTATCGTTGATTAATTAATTTCAGAGGATTCGTGGAACCATGGCGTTTCCGCCGTTGGTTAGCTGCACTCCTCCGCCTCTCGACAACGTTGGCGACTACGACGATGACGAATTTGGGGATTTCACTGCCGGAGGGATCGACGGTGAGAATCTTGTAAAAATTGTGTGTTTTTACAACTTTTTAGGTCTAAAACTCGTCATTTCCGCAGGGATTTCCATCGCTTCTGACTCCCCTGCGAAGCTTAAAACTCCTAATCAGACGCCGCTGGCGTCTCAAACCGTCTCTCCGAGGCTGAACGGTCATTTTTCGGAACCTGACAGTCCTGGGGTTTCGAACGTCGCTAAGTTTTCTTTAGACAATGAGATTCTGGTCGTGGAGGAATCCGAGGACCTCGATAATCGGAACGCCGAGAGGCTCCAGGGGGAGGAAAACGGCCTTGCGGAGACTGACAAACCGCAGAAGGATCCTGCGATAGCGGAGACATTCAACAGCTGCGAGAGCAGTTTGGAAGACAGGGGGAAGAACGGAAGCGATTTTTCTAATAATTTGGAGCCCGCAGACGACTTCGAACCCCTGAGCCTCGTTCTGGATGATCCTAGGTGCTTGTCGGAACCCCAACAGAACGAGGACGACGATTTTTACGACTATAGAAACGAAAGACTCAAAGAGGTCGACGATTTCGCCGGTTTTGGGATCCCGGAGGCGAACGAGGACCAGTATCAGCCGAGTTTCAGCATCTGTAGGGGAGATGAGAGCCCCGAGGTCGAGAATGTACAGTTTGACGACTTTCAGACCGAAATAGTAGCCCAAAAGGTGGAAACCGACGACCAGGGCTTCGCAGAGTTCGTTGAAGACGAAGAACCCGAATGCGAGAGGCGAATATCCCAAGAGGACGAGGCTCGGGAGGAGCAGAGCCCCGGGCCGGTCGATGATTTCGACGACTTTGCAGACTTTTCGAGCGCCCCGGCGCCAATTGAGGAGCCAAAAGCTGTTTTCGAGGCCCGGGAACCGTCCGAAGCTGACGACTTCGGGGATTTCTCCGACTTTGGAGACTTTGGGACGTTCGAAGCGGCCGAGACTCCGAGCATTTCCCTGAGGGACTCGATGGTCAGGATCGAAAACAAGAGTGTGAGTCCGGAATCTGAATTCTGGCTCCGATCCGTTTCCCGATAATCTTTCCTCCGTTTCCGTTTCAGGCCGCTAATAAGATCGAGGATATCATAACTAACATGTTTCCCGTCGTGCCTAGCGTGGAGGAAATCGAGCTGACGGACCTCTTCGATAAGTCGGATAGAATCTGGCTCGGGGTGAAAAGTATAGAGGAGACAAACGCGCTCAGTTATCACTGGTCGAACAGCGCGAGCAACAACACGCTCCTTTCCTCGCTGGGTATAGACTCCAGGAACATAGTGAGTGGAGGCGGGGAGTGAATACGGGCGATCTTTAATTTATTCTGATTTTTCAACAGCTTTTTGGACCGCGGTGGAATCACAACATTCCAAGATTTGCTGCTAACTTGGGTTTCACTCCGCTCGAGCCAGTCAAGGCTTCGACGGACCCTCAGCAAACGGCGGTAGGGAGCAACGGGAAAACCCAGAACTCTCCTACCTCCGAAGTGAGGAAATTAGTAATTCGGTGATGATTAGATTGGAGGGCGAAGAGAACAACTTTTGATCAATTAGAATCCAATTAGGGGATAGAAAATCGAAGAAAAACAGTTTTTAGTCAATTATATTCCAAACAAGGGACGGAAAAATGGATTTTCATTGATTACTTTCTGATCAACGGAAGAAAATACTTTTTTCCAGTTGTTTAGACTTTGATAGAATCGATAAAAACCGGTTTCTTTGTTCAGTTTTTCTTTGATAAGATTCTCACCAAAATTCCTAATTAAATCAACGAAAAAAACAGTTTTCAATTAATATAGGAGCAATTCGAGTAAGAAACTGTATTTTTTTTATAAATGGATAAAGGAAAACGGTTTTCACCCCATTAAAGTAGAAGAAAACCATTTTTTATTGTCAATTATCGATTAAACTGGAAAAACTATTTTCGATCGAGTAAAATCTATTTGAGGGATAAAAAAACGGTCTTTCCTTGATCATATCCCAATTACATGAAGAAAATCAGGTTCCGATCAATTGAATCTATTGAAAAAAACTGTTATCCGTAGTTCAGACAACAAAAACTACGTCGAATTCGAACTAAACAAGATTAAAACATCGTTTTATCGATTTCTCAGGAAGTTCCTGCGGCTCAGTTCGACTGGAACAGTTCTGGCCTAGTAAACCCGCTCGACGCGAGTGAGTAATTCGCCATATCTCTCATGCAAAAAATACTGGTCTTTAAAAAAGGGGATGATTTGCTCAAGATTTCTAAGCGATCATCTCTTTTTTTAGTGTAAATAGCGATTAATCAATCAATTAATTCAATTAATTGACTATTTGTTGTTGATTTTCTCCTCCGTGACCCGTTCCTCGTTCTCCCGCTTATTCAATCCGTGTAAATAATCCCCGTCTCTCCTGATCACTAAAAAACAGGCGGAGGGCTGTCCGCTCTTCTTCCATTAGATTTATTGTGCCCGTTCGATCCCCTCCTCGCACCTAATCACTGCTCTACACACTCCGAGTCCTATCACGATCACGCCGCTTGTACAAGGAGCTCCGTATACTACTGTAAGTGATGTTGAGCCGCTTGCTAATCGCATGACAACCACGAAACTCTCTCCGAGCCCACAGACTGAATATCTTCGTCTTCTAGATGGCGCGGAGCAGCCTCTGAAACCGTCCAAATCGCTGCAGCAGGCGAAAATCATAGAACCGCTACCCGGTCCGAGTCTTTCGGACTGGAACAAGAATACGGCTCCGAGTAAACAGCAGGGGATCAGAACTACGTCGATTAGGAACAATGTCAATAACAGGAAGTCTGGTTCTTCGACTTCTGCCTCGGCGGCTTCGCTCGGTATCAATTGCGTTGTTACGGACAGATTCGGAAGACCGATGGCGGTCGGACAGGAGACTGTTAAAGTGCTCAAGCAGCTGCCCGACTTGTCATTCCTCAGCGCTAGAACTCTGATGTATAATCCGGAGCAGAAACAGATCGTGCAGGATCTTGGCGCGATGATAAATAGAAAAATGCCCGGCTGAGTAACGTCAGTCTGAACGAGAACGTTTGAAAGGATGATTTATTGATTAGTAGGGAAGAAAAAGAAGGGGAAGAAATTTGTTTGACAAAATCGGAGTCCGGATTATGAAGCTAATTTTTTTTTACAGAAATTTATTATCGATGCCGATCAAAGATTATACCTTTCAAACTTTACGTTCAGACCAAAATAATGAGCAAGAATATTTTTTTCTAAACTCTATAAACAATTTACTGTAAAGATTGCTCTTCCGCACTCGAATGCTCAAATTTAATTATCGCATAAAACTCTAATCATGGGGATAGGGTTTTATCGTCAGTCGAGGGCAAAGAATCGCAACAAGAAAATAAACACATAGTATAAAATATTGTAAAACATTCCATTGAGGTTTTTTTTTTTTTTTTTGTTCAAAAATCTAGTATTAATACTTATTTTTAATTATAACGAAAGTTAGGATACCAGCCTCTAGAAAAAAGTTGTACAGTATGATATTGTGTTATTTGTTATTTCTTTTTTCTTCCTTTGAATCGCTGTTATTATATCAGTAATATAACGGATAGATAGTTAGGATTTCTACAACAATACAATAAAACAAAAATTATACATAATAATTGATACAATATTTATATACTATACAAAGAAAAAGAAAAATGTATAAGAATATGCGAAAAGAAGGAAAGAAAAAGCACAGATTGGCCATTCATCTAGTCTACGTGATTGAATTGCATTAATTTTTAATTATTGAACCAATTTTTCTTTTTCTTCTCTCCGATGTGTACTTAAATAGATAAAGAAAATACTTAATTGAAAATCAGTTAATAAAAGGAAAATCAAATTTGAAACAGAATAGAGAAAATTGTAACATTTGTTGGAATATTGCCTAAGAGAGGAAGGGAGCGAAAGAAGAACAGTAGATATTTGAAATTGAAGATAAAGAAAGTAATTAATAATCTAATAATTTAACATTGCAAGAAAAGAGAACAAAAGTTGATAGATATGCCGGGAGAAATACTAGAAAAAATCTAATTTAGTGAATCTAGATTAAAATTTGATAATTAGAAGTATCGGCAATTATATGTATAAATAATATGAACTTTTGTGCAATTCGAGGCGTTATGGTATATTAATTATTAAATGATGTATAATTTAAATGCGTCGTTGTAATTGTTGATTGGTTTTTATAAACAGAGAAAGAGAGAGCGAGAGAGAGAGAGAGAGAGACCAATAGGGAGTGAAATTGTACTTAAACAGAAAAACAAAACATCATAATATTTATAATTAAGACTTAAAAATGAAAATAATGAAAAAACAAAAAGGAAAAATTACTTGATTATCATTACATAAAATTATTAAAGCTACTATTATTATTAAAATTGTTATTTATATTAACAATAATATTGTAATATATAGGTATATATTTTATGTAAAATATTGTCAATAATGAATATTTAGTACTAATACAGTGATCGCATGGTTCGAGAAAAGAACTTGGTTTTTGGGGGTTTTTTCTTAGATTCAAAAAAAAAATTAAAATTTGTCGGCGTGATGTTATTGTATGGGATTAGAACCCAGTCATAGAGCTGGGGTTAATTGAAACTCTGTCAGAGGGCGTGATACTGTTATCAGATAAAAGGGTAAACACATGAGCCTCAGCAGATCAGAAGTGAGCCCGTCGTCGTGTCGGACGGTCGTGGTCTCCGGTGCCGTCTGAATTGGGAATAAACTGGGTCTGACATGTTGGGACCCTCACTGGAGGGTCTGGGGAACGTACCTGTCGGTCACGCTCCGACAGCAGCGGTGGGATACGGTTCTGAAAATAATTTTTCGGTTCTTAAAAACCCTAGTGACGTAGTTAATCAACAATCTACGGCCGAGAGTTTGTTTGTTCCTCAAAGTTCGCTCACGCATACAGCGCAGCAAAGTGAGTCTGTTCCAAGTGTTGAAACACCTTCGGTTTCTCCCACAACGGCGCAATTGACTAACATAATACAAGGCCTCGTACGAGTTAGAGAATAACTTGCTTTTTTGCCACTTGACACCCATCCAAAATCTCACAGCCTTGTCGGCTCACCTAAAACGCATTATCACTGATCAAGGCACTTCTTTCACCAGTGGAGAATTCAAAGAAATATGTCAATCATGGTCAATAAAAGTTCATGAGATAGCTCGGGGCACAAGTCGAGCAAACGGTCAAGTCGAACGATTTATGTCAATCCTCACCGATTGTTCCTCTATAGCTGAAAACTACGACAAAATAAATCTTGGAAAGAATCGGTAGAAGATGTTCAGTTGGCCTCAAATTGTACCATTTCAAAATCAACCAAAAGAAGCCTATTAGAACTTTTGATTAAGTGCTTTAATAGACGAAAATGACAAGTTAAATTGTTTGAAATAAGTGCGGAAGCAAAAGTCAGAATGGACGAACGGGCCAAAATCGATCAGATCAGATTCGATAAAACAAAAGCCAAAATAATACCGTTCAAAGTGGGTGACTTTGTGTTGGTTGAAAATAATCCTCGCGGCATTGGAAAATTGGGAGAAAACTTTTCAGGGCCATCCGAAATCATAGAAGTCTGCGAAAATGATAGATACAAGGTTAAACCCGTTAAACGCGGTCAAATCCAATATCTTTGCCATGAAAAATTGAGACTCTTCCCAGCAAATTGGAGTGCATTATCAAACAGTCTGAACGTAACTGGTCAAAATTGTAATAATCATGTTAATATTCCAGATGAATCATCTGACGATTCTGAATAAATCAGTTGAAACTTATTTTTTTTTCGGGTCAGTAGTGAGGTCTGTGGGACCAAATCTTGAAATGATGCAACGGAAGCGATGCAACGGGAGTGCGTAATGAAAAGTTGAATAAATAAATAAAAGATCGAAAACAATTGTGTTAGCGTTGCGATTCTCTGTATCTGAATTCTCGCAGTCTGATTGTGGACCGTAGGAATTTATCGAGGATGGGTAGCCAGATGCAGAAAGATTAAATGCAGAATAGACTATCTTTGAACTTTCACTCGTTGTTTTCATTATAAACAGTGCGTATGGCATGTTGAACTGTATCACTTATTATACATGGTATCATAGAAGAACTCGAGACGAACCGTAATGGTATTGGCGTAATAGGTTTCTTAACCCGTCTACTCGCGGTCAAAGATAATGATCAACTGACTCACTGATCTCGTCTCACGTCGTTGAGTGAGAGAGAGAGTTAGATTTGAATTTCGAACTTCTCGATTTCGTGTACAAATTGAACGAGGGACATTTCGGTGGTGTAGGTTTCGCGGTGCACATGATGATTCGTGGCGTAATCATAGATGGCAGTAGTGGTGGCGCGGCATGTAAATTCAGAGATTCAGATGAAAAGGGTGCACGAAAGCAGGATAACGGGGGACATTTTCAATGCATCAGCTGCTTGCGTGACGTGCAAAATCTGTAGATTTTTTTATAACAACGAAATCCTGCATATTTTGTTTCCTTATAAACTACATGTCCAATTGTGAAATGTTATGCTGAAAGGTAATTAACGCTTTGCATTGACTATTGTTTTTGTATGCTGAAAGTTAACTAACGCTTTGCATTGACTATTGTTTTTGTATGCTGAAAGCTAATTAACGCTTTGCATTGACTATTGTTTTTGTGTGTTGAAAGCCGACTAACGCTTTACACTGACTGTTGTTTTTGTGTGTTGAAAGTCGACTAATGCTTTGCACTTATCAATCTTCTGGTACGAGAAGTTATTGAGAATAACTTGCAGACAAGGAGTTGTATGCTCGTATTCGATGGTTAATTAAATTGATAAAAAACAGCCCGAGAACGTGCTGTTTGTCAGAATGGCCGTGTCGGCGTGATGTTATTGTATGGGATTAGAACCCAGTCATAGAGCTGGGGTTAATTGAAACTCTGTCAGAGGGCGTGATACTGTTATCAGATAAAAGGGTAAACACATGAGCCTCAGCAGATCAGAAGTGAGCCCGTCGTCGTGTCGGACGGTCGTGGTCTCCGGTGCCGTCTGAACTGGGAATAAACTGGGTCTGACATGTTGGGACCCTCACTGGAGGGTCTGGGGAACGTACCTGTCGGTCACGCTCCGACAAATTATTGTCGATAATAGAGCATACATAAATAAATTATCAATGAATTTAGTCCAAAATAGCAGTTAACAAAGAAGCAGATAATGAGAACCTTTTTTTTTTGGAAGTTTTTTAAACATTATTTGCAAATTCTGTCTCAATTTCCCCCTTTTTTTCAATTCCAATTTTCAGAATAAATTTGTCTATATGTACATGTTTAATATTTTTTACTTTTCATTCCTAATTTCTATCTCTTTGTCATTGGCGAATTTCACAAAAATTCTGAGAAAGAAAAAAAAGTACAGAAACCACATATGGGTAGAAACAGTTTAAACATAATTTAGAATGATTTTATGTGATTTCGACGCTATTTCATACGATTTTAGAGTCATTTCATGCCGCCAATGCGATGCTGTTTCAAATAAACCCGCAATTGATTGCGTTCGTAAAGTCCGTGACGCTAGAAAAGCCGTGTGCATCACCAGGAAGTAAGAGGGAAGGAGACGACACTCAAGCCTGCGTGCCAGCAAAAAGTGGGACCAGTTTTCGGGTAGGGTTCGTAGTACCGATTCCCGCCAATCGCCGCGTACGTGTTCTCCGGTCGTTCGAAATACGTAAGACGTAAACGACGTAAACAAACAACTGTCAACTAGTAACCCGGTAACCTCAAATCTAAGATCGGTTCCCTAGAGTTTCTGAATCAAAAAATCAAATCCACATGGTAAAAAAAGGCGTTGTCATGTCGTGTTTCATACCGGGACGTAAATCGTGATACATATGTGACAGCGGACAACAACTTTCACATATAGCAGACGCTCACTGATCTCTATAATACACTGGATGGGGGATAGGCTGAAACGCCTGTGACCAAATGAATGTCAGTGGCGGCCATTTGCTTACTGGCTCTGTGACACCCACGTGACTCCGGGCGCGCGTTTATACGGAACTACTCCGTGTACGGAACCGCGTTTGAGCGTTTCAACAGGAGACTTTTTGATTATGAAAAAAAATGGTGCAAACGTGTGTGTATTGCGGTGAAAAATTCAGAATTGGCAATGGGAGAACCTTCCACTTGTAAGTATTCGTTTCAAATAAATATATAAATCACGTTATAAGTGTTATAGTTATCACGATGGACGAGGTTAGAGTACCGATGAGTTCGTGAACTTCAAATTGGCATATTATTCATGCGTATAAATTGTTTACTCCAGATTTCCATTGAAACAGCCAGAGATACTTCAGTCATGGTTGAACTCCATACAGTTAGGAGAAAATTTTCAGCCGAAAAAGGGGACGAAATTATGCTCAGATCATTTCGAAAAAGAATGCTTGAAAAAACCAGGCGCCAATGTGACATTGGCTGAAAACAGCATTCCGACACTTTTTGGCATCCCGAAATCAGCCTGTGTATACTGCAGAGCGATTAAAAAACCTGGAGACCTACGCACGTTTCACAGGTATTGCATACATCAATTGTAAGTTCTGTAAAATGTTCAGATGTATGATTCAAATTCAAATTCAAATTGATTTATCTATTTGCTTTCAAATTTAAATTGATTTATTTATTTGCTTTCAAATTCAAATGATTTCTAGCATCTTGGTATGTCATTCATTATATGCTACTACTTAATTATATCCTTGATGTTTCAGCTTTCCACAGAAAAATGCCCAGTTACTAGAGAAGTGGATTGTAAATCTAGGGTCTGAAAACTGCACTGTTGGTCCTAGGAGCTTACTTTGTTCAGATCATTTTGAAAAATCATGTTTTCGTCCATCTGGTCACAGTCATGGTCAACAACTGCGCTTGCGTGATACTGCAGTCCCTACAATTTTTGCTCCAACAACAACATCTCAAGGTATCATTCATGACTTGAACGTCATTATACCAATTTGTACAATTGCATTGCCGGGAGCATTCGGATACTCTGCAAGAGTTCGCAAATGTAATTTTCCAATTGTTGAATATACATTTCATTGTCAGTTACAGAAAGACTTGGACCAGAAATAGCAAAACGAACTGGTTCTCTTGAAGAGTTGCCTGCTGCGAAACGTCTCCATGCCGAGAGTGATTCAACGGTCATATCTAGTCCATTGAATCAAACTCCAAAGTCGCTGAGTACTCCACAACGCAGTGTCTCCAGTCCGTTGAATCGAACACCAGAGTCTCAAGCTACTCCCCAACAGAGTAAAGTGGCGAGCACACCGTGTACCAGACGCCGTGTTCAACTCACTCAACATGACCATCACTATGAAGACACGCCAAGGACGATGAAAAATAAATTATCTGCTACCAACCAAAGGCTACGGAAGATGAAAGGGGAGAGGCGGGTCTACAAGCAGAAAATCAAACGGCTACAGAAGAAAGTTCACTCATTAAAGGATATCGTAAGTGAATTGCGTAAAGCTCGAGCTATTTCAGAACCTGGTCTCGCGTGTTTAGATACCATTGCTGACGAAGATATTTCTCAGTTTCTGAAGCGATACATGAAAAATAAAAAGAATGTTGGTGAAAAAACTCCTGCGGCAAAAAAAAAACAATGGAAAAGTTCCAAAAACAGCAGAGGGCTAGGAATATCGAGACAGAGGTACCCACCGGCTTTAAGATCATTTGCAATGACACTGCACTTTTATTCCCCGAAAGCTTACGGATTTGTGCGTAGGAAATTCTGTAACGCTCTTCCGAAGCCTAGTACTCTGAGATCCTGGTATTCAACAATTAATGGTGAGCCTGGATTTACATCGGAAAGCTTCGATGCTCTAAAATTGAAAGTGTCGGAAGCAGAAAGTACGGGCAAAGAAGTTCTAGTTAGTTTTATGCTAGATGAAATCAGTATTAAAAAAGGGATGCAGTACCTCTCTAATGGAACCGTTAGAGGTTACGTAGACTTAGGAAGCGGCATAGATACGTGTGGCACTGTTCCGTTAGCTAAAGATGCATTGGTGATGATGGCTGTATCATTAGACAGTAGTTGGAAGATCCCTTTGGGATATTTCTTGATTAGTGGTATCGATTCGGAAACAAATTCTGGACTTGTCAGAGAAGGCCTAACACGTTTACACGAAATTGGGGTGAAAGTAGTTTCTGTGACGTTGGATGGTCCTGCAGAACATTTTGCGACGATGCGCTTGCTGGGTGCGAGTTTTGACATGCCCAATCCGAAGCCCTTCTTTCCACACCCATCCAGTGGGCACAAAGTTAACGTAATATTTGACGCCTGCCATATGTTGAAATTGGTGAGAAACTGCCTGGGTGAGTTTAAAGTTCTCAAAGATGGTGAAGGTAACTTGATCGAATGGAAGTTTATAGTAGCTTTGGCTGATTTACAAAAGGAAGAAGGACTACGGGCTGGAAATAAAATTAGGACTGCTCACGTTGAGTACTGGAAAATGAAAATGAAAGTAGCTCTGGCAGCTCAAACTCTAAGTAGTAGTGTAGCTGATGCTATAAAATTTTGCACAGATTTAGGTTTGAAAAAATTTCAGGGAAGTGAAGGCACCGTGCGTTTCATACGATGCATCGATAGGTTGTTCGATTTCTTAAATTCACGCAACCCGTTTGCAAAAGGATTCAAGGCTCCATTGCGAAAGTGTAATGAAGTTTTCTGGCGGCACACGGTCGAAGCCGAATTAGAGTATTTGAAGAACATCACAGACGTGCAGGGTAAACCTTTATCGAGTACGAGAAGATATGTTCCAATTGTGGGCCTTGTTACGGGAGTTATGGCTGTTATCAATATTTTTGACGCATATGTTAAACCAGACGGGTCCCAATTGAAGTACTTGCTTACGTACAAGTTGAGCCAGGATCACCTTGAACTCTTCTTTTGTGCAATCAGATCTTGTGGCGGATGGTGTCCTAACCCCACCTGTACACAATTTATTTCTGCCTACAAAAGACTGCTGGTACGCCATGAAGTAACAGCAGTAAATGGAAATGTTGAGTCTATGGACGCAACAGCAATTCTAACTGTCTCGTCAGGTACTTCTAAGAAGAAAAAGGTTGACCTTTACGATGCGGCTGTCTATGATAATATAGCCAATATTAGAGTTGCCAAAAAATATGGTTTAGATGAGGACGATGAACAGCTCAGCAATCCTGATGATTTTTTGACTGAGTTTCTCGTTTTTCGATCAAGGCTTCCCGCGGCACTTTTCGTTTTTTCAAATAACTGCAAAGTAAATGAAAAAAAACCTGTAGTCAAATGTGAGAAGTGTCGACTCGCTCTCCTCCAGGACTCCGTAGTAATGGAAGAATTTCGTGAAAGCTGTGCTCTTATCCGTGCAAAAACGAGAGGTGGCCTGATATATCCTAGTAGATCAGTAGTGAAAATTTGCCAGTGCGCCGAAAAACTTTTGAGGACTGCATTGAATGTAAATAATGGTATGACACCAAGCGAACCGAATTTTGCAGCTGTTCTTTGTTCCAAAGTCATGGTCGATTTACTCCAGGCACCTGATAGCTTATTCACCTCCTTGAACGATCATGTGTTTGATGATGCTGTTGAGGAGTTATCAAACCACATTCATTCTTTAACCAAAGAGACATGTAAAGCTTACATAAAATTACGTCTCTTTGCTGCCACAAAAATCGCTTCAGAAAAAGCCGTTGGTACAAAGGTCCGTCACCATATGACACGGCAAATTATTTGGCAAAATCAATGAGTGGATTCAACGTTTTAATTCCAGCATACTGAAATATCTGAGTGAGATTTAAATGCCCTTTTAACACCTCACACCTTATACACTATGCCTCCAGTCATGTATGTACCTTGTTCCATGCCTCATGCTTTTTTATTTGTACCTTATCTCTTATCCTAAGTACCACATATCCGAGTGCCTAAGCTACATTGTAACGATCCTTTAGCGCCTACCTTTAATCCTAGATATACCTAAGTACCTAAGTTATGTTCAACAATCCTTCACAGCACGTACGTCTCGTCCTAAATACCATGTACCTCAGTATATAAGTTACCTTGTAAGAATCCTTCAACGTCCAACATCACATGTGTATACCTCAAGTCAAGTAGCTTGTATTACTATCTGCACACCTTACACCTTGCTATCCATACCTTGTGTAGAACCTGAATACCTCATTTGCTAACACCACGTTTCATTAATACCTCATTCCTCAAAATTCACATGATGCGTTTTTCGTTTCCCTTCTAAACTCCTATAATCCCACCACATTTCCTCTACCCATGAATCCCACAAATATCTCCTTCCTATACATCCACTGAAAAGATAATATAGCATTCATTCAATAATTATTATTACATTCCTACAGATTAGAAAATGTGGACTGCCTCTAGACGAAGATAGCCTACATCTACAGGATGACGAACGAGCAGACCAAGCCGGAATATATTTGGTCAATGAGTGTAACGTGTGACTGTCGCAGGCCTATAATGCTCCCTCATTGAAGCAAATCTTAATGTTCCATTATTGATTGTGATATTTTAATTTCAAATTGCAATTCTACACTCAATCATTGTTATATTAAAAATCAACTCGTTCATTCGAAATTTAGTAAGTATTTTATTTTACAATCAACACGCATGGATGATACCTATTTAGGAATTTTTCAAATCAATTTTTTTTAAGGATAATTTATCATATCCTTTGTATTTATTATTTTTCATCGATATATTCAAAGCTCACTATTCATATTTTACGGTTTGATGTATGTATATATTCATAAAATATGAAGAAAATGTCACCTTTCCACTTTCATAATACTTGAAACATTGGTATATTACTTGTATTGAACCTAACCTCCCTTTTTTTTACTATTTTTCATATCTAATAGACCCTACTATTCATTGATCAGTTTTTCAGTTAATTATTTCATGAAATACCGCTAACTACTTATTAATATTGTTTGAATTTCCCGCTAAAAGTGTCAGAGCGCCCAAAACAAGATGGCGACCGCTGACGTTCAGGTGGTTTCAAACGTTGCCTATAGCAGAGCCATGTATCCCCCATCCAGTGTATTCACTGATCTCTATATAACTGGATAGTGGACTGGTACCTTTTCTCCACGCTCAGCGTGACGCCAATAGAAGCCGGGCGAGGGGCTTGTGGGGACGAGGGACGCGGTAAACTGGGTGAAAGTCTTAGCGGGAAATTTGATTCGGTTCGGGCGGTTGAAGGTTAGATTGCACCGTTTATTCAACTGAACATAGTTTGAGTGACATAGTTCATCCGTAAAATAACCTCAAAAGCCGTTTTTGATAGCAAGTGTGTATTGTGGGTTCAAAAAAAATGAGTGATTCAATTGGAATTCTGGAATGGAAATCGGCCGTAGACGATAGAAATTAAATTTGTGACAAGTGCCCACATTTCATTTCGTATTTATAGCATTAATTAAATTAATTCATTTGAGTAACACATAACGGTGTTGGAAATTAAAACAAAACCAAAAATCAGTCACAAACGAAAATTAATCTGCAAATAACTAGTCTGATCGTTGAATTATGAAAATTATTCTGTACAAACGAATAATTGAAATTTTATAGAAGATATTTATTAGTAAATGAAATATACAATTCTTGTAAAAGTATAAATAGTAGATTGGAATTGATAAAAATAAACATTCTTGAAAATTATTCTGTAGCAACGAATAATTGAAATCTGTAAAATATTATTATATTTTGTCTGTACCTAACCTCATGGTGGCCACTTTTTTTCGGGAAAAAAATTCCCTGACTTTTCCCTGACTTTCCCTGACTGGTTGATCAATTTTCCCTGACCGAAATTCTAATATTGTGTCAACTAGTGCTACAGGATAATACCCCTAATTGCTTGATTTCATTTCGATGCAAATTGATTAGGAAATCCAACAATGTTCGGAAAAATTATATCGCGTGTCTAATGACATGAGGACGTAAGCGCCATTATACGACGTTTTGCTGTTTATAATGGCATAAAGTCGTATAATTTTTTTTTTTTCACGCCAATCGCTCTGAAAACGTTCCAAACCTATAGATCAATTGAAATTACGAGATCGAAAAATGTAAGTGCAAAAGGTCGTAAGTTGGGCGCTTACGACCTTCTGCAGTTACCTATGAATATTTTTATCGAAATTTTCGAAACGACGTCGATTTCGATTTTTCTTTGCGTTTCACGAGTTTTTACGGCTATTTGAAAAAATCGTGAAAAAAAAATTTGAAAAAAATTGGCGCTTACGACCTTCTGCAGTTACGTACGAATATTTTTTATCGAAATTTTCTAAACGACGTCGATTTCGATTTTTCTTTGCATTTCACGAGTTTTCACAGCTATTTGAAAAAAACGTGAAAAAAATTTTTTTTTTTAATTGGCGCTTACGACCTTCTGTTTTTATTTTGTTTTTTAATCTTCCTTAAAAATTGTAATGAAAGAACGACGTATCCGCCCAACTTACGACCTTTTGCACTTACATTTTTCGAACTCGTAATTTCAATTCATCGATACGTTTTGACCGTTTTCGGAGCGAATGACGTGAAAAAAAAAAAAATTATACGACCTTTTGCCACCAAAATCGCGTTTTTGGCGCTTACGACCTTATGCCATTAGTCACGCGATATGACATTTTTTAAATTTCTTGCCAAATCATTTACGACACGTTAGCAATTTCTTTTACTTTTTCCCTGACCAAGTTTGAAATTCCCTGACATTTCCCTGATTCCCTGACCAATTTTTGTTTTCCCTGACATTTCCCGGTTTTCCCGGTTTTCCCTGACCGTGGCCACCATGCTAACCTCAAAGTCGACTCCAATTTCTCTGTTATCCGTAGACTTCAACAATAGTAATTATCGCACTTACCTATGATTAGTTCTCTCACTGCTTGATGGCTTTTTACAGTACATACAATTCACCATTATGAAATACTGCACATTTCTCAGCTGTCGCCGAGCAACAAGCCTACTCAACGAATGGCGGTCGGATGTAATCGGAAATAAAAGATTTGAACTGCCCGCTAAGACCTTTCACCAACAATATGCAAATGGCGCTGACCAGGGGGGTACCACTCAGCGGCCGCACTCCACTATCCAGTTATATAGAGATCAGTGGACGTTACAGTGCTGTGATTATTTTAAGACAACTCCGCGAATGTCCACCAGGTGGCACATGGGTCTAACGGGAAAGAATGGCGGCCAAATTCAAAGACAAAATCATAAACTACGGCTTGTACACGGTTAAGAATTTGTGATTTTTTTCAAACTAGTGGAAAAAGTAGTTAAACATTGTTGAAATGCTTTTCGCAAACGTAGTGAGACTTTTTCAGAGTCGTGCCACCTCGAGCCAATGCTTTCCTCCACTTGGTAAACAGATTCTATTCCTTCGGTACGCTGAAATTATATTAATATGGTACGCTTCATTGGTTTTCCGGCGTTCGCTATTACAATTTTTAACACAACTGTAATGCACCATTTTTCGGATTTCATTCGACATATGATAGGTTAATTGATACTCCGTCTACGCTCGCGACATAAACCGCCATTACTGTTTATTTTTTACCTTTGACTATATATCTATATACATTACCCCTTAGCCTCGACGCCGCCTGGCGGATTCTTACGGAATTGTCTTAAAATAATCGCACCCCCACCACTGAAATCCCGACTAGTTGAACCACCTGATCTTCTTACACCGTGGGGCCGTCCGTACACTCACACAAAGCCCCGACCAATCACGTGCAAAGTCGACTCAGCGTGCGGTCCGCTGATTGGCTGATTCTTTTCAACGCTGTAATCCAATTGGTTGTCCATCGCGATCGGCCGTGCGCCGACCAATGGGAGGCCGGCCAGTCGGTGCGCACTGCGCAGTGAAACAAAAGAGAATCTCGCGCAGTAACCCGACATCAAAGTCAATCAAAAATGAACGAAACGGTTAAATTGCGCTGTGTAAGATGCTGCTTCGATGTGTAATCAGAGTTTTACGCAACAATCGACGTCTTAATTCGAACAAGTTGAGCTACATCGTCGTCTAAACGCCTCCGCGTAAGTAAGACCGCCTCATATGCTACATAACCACGTACACAACGCTCTGGGAATCAAACATCGCCCATAGGTTAGGTCGGCTTGAAGTTGGACCTAGAAGCGCGTCAGGCTCGCGATTAGCGTTAATTTAACACAAATTTCGTCCCAAATTCAATCTGCTCCAGTACTTACCTCGATTTCGTGATAATTCAACAATCTTTAGAAATTTTTACGCTTCTCTACTTCCAAATTCCCGCCATATTCTCACCAGTCGTCAACAAACATCATTCTAATTTTTTTTTTTTTTTTATCCTTGAACAGAATCGAAGAAAAAAAAATGGCTAGATCCGTTCGCACGAAGCGGGTGCCGAAGAGGTTCGACGATGCAGCGAAGGCGGAGAGTCCCGGTGCTAAAGAGACTAAACGAATTGTCAGAAGCGGAGAGGCGAGAAGTAGAAAAGATTATAAAAAGAATTTGAGCTCTGAATCTGAGAGCGACAAGAAACGGTCGCCTACTTTGAAGCGTAAAACTACCGTCGATGAGGAAAGGAAAAAAATTGACGAGTCCCAAGACGGGATGAAAACCGAGGGTCGGAGACTCAGAAACATGACTAAGTCCAAAAAGAATGAAAACGAGACGAAGAAAGACAAACTCAAAGAGCCTGAAATCAGTCCCGAAATTAAAGGAGGGAGGAAAAAGGAATCTAACATGGTGGAATCGAGCAATCGGACGGAGAATAAGTTCTTCAAGACAAAGATCCTTCGTATCGCAGCGGAGAGGGATAACGCCACGAGGAGGAAAAACCCGAGCAAGAAAACGGAAAGGAACGATTCCGCAGGGTTCGTCGCCGCCCTCAGGCAGACCACGCTCTCCGAATCCTTCGGGCGAGGTGCCAGGGCTGGACTCAGGCCTCGGAAGGTCGCGAGGGACTACAAAGACGTTTCGAACACCACGCTGTTGGACAAGAGCGTTTCCCCCGACAAAAGGAACAGCCTCGTTCTTCTGGAACGGATCGAGCCCAAGGTCAAGGGGCCTGTGTACAAGACTACGATCGATCACCCGAAAGATGAGGACAAGGAGAGCGTGTACGACTTCAGATTCGACAGTAACGATCCCACGGAAAAACCGAAGAATAAGAGAGCGAGGGCCCGGAGGGCTGCGCCTAGGAAGAAGAAACCGAAACCGAAGCCGAAGCCTCGAGAGGAGGAGAAAAAAGGAGCAGAGACAGAAAAGATAGAGGAACCGGATGAAAAAGTCGTGCACAAAGGAGCCCGAGTCGAAACCGAGGCGGTAATTAGTCCCAACGCAGCAGTCGAGCTGGAAGGAGGCGAGGAGAGAAGCCCGCAGTTGAGAATATGCGCCGTTGAGAGACTGACGGGGGATAGAAAAGTGAATTTCAATCCAAATCCGTCCACCTCAGCGAAATTCAACCCCTTCAGGTCAACGCAGTCGATTTTCAGGCCCAGACCGACCCTTGACGCTAATGAAATGATGGATCACTCTCTCCTGACCAAATCTCTGTCCCCTATCAAAGGCGTGAAGAAGGATTCGTTCGACGCCGCCAGCCCCTGGAGACCCCCGGCGCCGGAGTCGTTCTTCAAAGTCAGACAAGTCATTCAGAGCACGCCGCAGATCAAAAGGAACTTTGGCAGGCCCAGTTTCCCCCAGCGAAGCCCCAGGATCGACGAGAATGACGAGAATCGGGAGAAGGCCAGTCCGCAAGAGAAGCTTGGACCAGTTCGATCGCCGCTCGGGGTGAGATCGTCAAATGCGGAAAACATCAAAGCTCCGAATACGAAGAAAATTCTCGGGTCGATCAGCGCGGAGAATAAGCAGAATTTGAACCCGGGCTTCGGGGATCGACTCTACAAGTCGCCGAAGAAGCGCGTCCTCTGCGCCATCAACGAAGCGCCTTTATCCCCGCTTCAGAAAACCGACGAAAATATACCTCCGACGGAGGAGTCGACGCTCATGAAACAGTCTAACTTGAACAGTTTTCTGAACATCGACGAGATGCCCGAGAGCATAAAGATCAGCACGAGCCACGGGATATTCGGCGACGCGCATTCCACTCCCGTGGTAAAAGCCAAGGTCTTACAGCCGGAGCAGGGGAACATTGAGAATTTCTTCGGGTTTGACGACGACGAGAATTCCATGGACGCCCAGGTGTCGCCGATCAAGGAGAACAAGCGGGCCACCCCTGTCAAAAAGATCTTTGACAGACTTAAAGGCAGGGTGTTTCCGACCAAGGAGAAAAAAAATACGGCGAGGATATCGCTGGGGGAGATAAAGAACACTTTGTATCCCAGGAAGGAGAAGAAACCTGATAAGAAAATAGCGGCAAAGAAAGAAGAGGAGGTCAAGAGCTGCAATAATAACAAGAAAACTGAAGATGCTGTACAGTTTTCAGACACTTTTGACGTTATGCCCGAAATCGGGGACGGGAACGAAGCGGAAAGCTCGACAGGCGCTGAGATCGCTTTGTTTGCTGATATCGAACCCGTTCACTTTACAAAGGTATGCGAATGATAAAACTACCTTTTTTTTTTTGACAGGACCGATCAAATCGAGTCAACTTACTTGATTCGATTCGATCATTCCCACCAAAAATTAAGACATACAGGGATAAATTTTGATGGGGAAATAACTCGGTGAATTGACGTGTCGATAGTCCATAAATTAATTCGCAATTCACCTGAATCAATTTAAATTATCAGAAAGAACAAGAAACAAAAATGAATTGTAATATTCCAATATTTACTTGAATCGAAGTGAGTTCTCCAGAACTGATGGCAAAACTGTTGAATTCATTAAATTAAAATATTTTAGTTAAATTAAGTTGAATTGAGTTGAAAATTGAATTCAATTGAATTCAATTGAAGTTGAATTGAGTTGAATTAAGTCAAATGAGATTCAATTGAGTTAAGTTGAATTGAGTTGAAATTGAATTTAATTAAAGTTGAATCAGGTTTAATTGAGTCAAGTTGCGTTGAAATTGAATTGAATTAGAGAGTTGAATTAGGTTGAATTGAGTCGAGTTAAGTTGAATTGGGTTGAAATTGAATAGAATTCAAGTTGAGTTGAATTAGGTTGAATTGAGTCAAGTTAAGTTGAATTGGGTTGAAATTGAATTGAATTCAAGGCAACTTGAGTCAAGTTAAGTTGAATTGAGTTGAAATTGAATTTAATTAAAGTTGAATCAGTTTGAATTGAATCAAGTTAAGTTGAATTGGGTTGAAATTGAATTGAATTCAAGGCAACTTGAGTTGAATCAGTTTGAATTGAGTCAAGTTACGTTGAATTGGGTTGAAATTGAATTGAATTCAAGGCAACTTGAGTTGAATCAGTTTGAATTGAGTCAAGTTACGTTGAATTGAGTTGAAATTGAATAGAATTCAAGTTGAGTTGAATTAGGTTGAATTGAGTCAAGTTAAGTTGAATTGGGTTGAAATTGAATAGAATTCAAGTTGAGTTGAATTAGGCTGAATTGAGTCAAGTTAAGTTGAATTGAGTTGAAATTGAATTTAATTAAGGTAGTTGTGCTGCTAAGTGTGTTTTCTATAAAAACGGCTGAAATTTTGACCACACTTTCATTTATATGAAATCTAGTTGTACGAATTATTTCAGAATTTTTTGCCGTCTGGAACGCGAAATAATGGCACTCAAAGTTGGAACTTTTCACACGCGTTCCCCATGTTACGTATATGGAAACCGCATATCGCTAATTTTAGTGTGAAAACCGTTCTATGGATTGTTACGAAAAACTAGGATATGATGGAAGGATATTTCAGGAATGCTAGTATAAAAAGTCCGATTAATATACCGTTTAGTTTCGCTGGTACAACAATAATAGTCACTCGATCGGCACTAACTTTTAGCGTGGAAAGAGTAGCCGGGTGCGAGTGCGCGCGCGTCGGTATACAGAGCGCGAGAGAGAGCGGTCCCCTGTGCGAGTGTGTGAGAGCGGTTTGACTACAAACCCAACCAAAAGTTCACGGCACATAGCCTATACCACTCAGTGACTTGAGCACGCACTGCGCGCGCGATTTGTTAGTCCGACTGTCGCGGCACAACTACCTTAAAGTTGAATCAGTTTGAATTGAGTCAAGTTAAGTTGAATTGGGTTGAAATTGAATTGAATTCAAGGCAACTTGAGTTGAATCAGGTTGAATTGAGTCAAGTTAAGTTGAATTGAGTTGAAATTGAATTTAATTAAAGTTGAATCAGGTTGAATTGAGTCAAGTTAAGTTGAATTGAGTCGAAATTGACTTGAATTCAAGTTGAATTAGGTTGAATGGAGTTGAGTAAGATTGAATCGAGTCGAAATTGAATCTAATCGAAGTTGAATTTAGTCCAATTAGGTTGAATTGATTCAAATAAAGTTGAATCAAGTTGAATTAATCTGAATTAAAAGAATTGATCTGAATTAAAAAGAATTGATCTGAATTAAAAGAATTACGTTGAATTCAATGAATTATTTCGACGCTCAGAATTAATTTGTCACTTAAATCTTGGGTTACTTCACCCTCGATATATTTTCACATGCTAATTATACCGCCTTGCATTCGTGGTGTAACATGAAATCGAAATTTGTTATTCACAGCCAGCGAGATGGTCGTACTCTAAGAAGAGAGACAGGAAGCGGTATTGGTCAGACGAGGAGGAGAACGAAGATGACGTCTTTGAAGATCACAAGGCGCCGGCTTTGAAGAAACGGAGAGTTGCGAAGGTGAATAAAATCGAAGAGAAGAAAATTGAGGATTGGGTCAAAAGCGTTAACGAAACTTTCCAAGAGATCGACGATTTTGACTTGGTGGTTGAAAAGCTACCGTGAATATCGAATAATCGTAGTGTTAGCACTATTTTTTTTTTTTTTGTAACGACCATGTCGAAAGAAACTTCGATCATAATTATAGTACCTAAACGTACAATCTGTTGTAACAATAGTTATATTGTTATTAATGGAGTAATAAGTTAAAATCAAGAATCTAAGAGGTCGATTCAGATTCTTCAAAGTTTATTTATATACGAACAGAAGTATTATAAAGAAAAAGACGAGACGGCGAATTATTCGAGTTATAGGACTTTACGTCTAGATTAATTTCAAGTTATAGAAAAGTATACAAAGTTATTCTTATAACATCATTTATACAATTATTATTTTATACTCTGCATTCGGAATTTGCATCAGAAAGACGTAATTGTTATTCTACTTTCCTTATTATTATTTTTTATTTATCATATAAATACCTCGACTAACTTGAAATAACTCTGACATGTATGATATTCTATTCTTTATAGCCCCAGAATTTAAGATACGTATATTTATAGCATGAAAAATATATTATATATTATGAGCGCATAAATTATATATTACCTATGTAAGAATCAATAGTAGGATATTTGGGATACATAATCTTGAAATTTTTTTTTTTCCGTCCTTTGATGCTTTTTTTCTCTACTGAGAACGGGATTTCTTTATTTCTATAATTTAGATTCTTTCAAATTCGATTTCGATCGAAAAACAAAAGTTATATGAAGAATATTGAATGAAGAAGGACAATAAAGATTCAGGGATCAGGAAGTCCAACGAATCTCAAATTCATACTATGATACCTACTTATGATGATTATTAGAATTATCTGTAACGTTTATTTACGGTAAGGAACTAAAAGAATATGCTGTGGTGGACTGGTGAATATTCTAAGATATTTTGTATTTGATGAAATTATCTGTAAATATTAATATTACGTAGTGGATAAGTCACGACATGTCATATATGAAGAGTATAAAATAAAGTGTTTTATACTCAATGATTGTTATGTATTTCATTTTTATTATATTCAGACTTTTTTATTCCCATCTTAGTTTATAAGGCTGATTGTAAGCCTAACACCGCACTCAACCCTTTCAGAATTTTGCGGCACAAGTTCGCCGCGCGCTGGTTCGTTTACCATCGTG